>JASPKZ010007889.1:65000-317500 GCA_030220185.1 Diploptera punctata | reverse complement strand
TGACAACATATAGTTTAATTGACAGGAGACCATAAATTAAATTCGTAATGTCAAAAATAACAAATATTTTTGTGATATTATAACAGGTAGATGTTACAGGTCTAGCAAGGGATCGTAACGAATGTCCTTGATAGTCAATCCAGTGGGAGAGTTTACCCAGACTGCAGAATTGTAAATTCCCGGCCAGCAACGTGTACAAACAAAACAGTTCCACTTACAAAAAGTTGAGTACAGTCGATAGTAAATTATAGAGAGAAGCTGATGTGTTGATTTTACGTTTTAAACCTTAGTTAAAACAACTAAATAAAACGCCGACATCAAATTCCTTAAACAGTTATGCAAGCCTGGCTAATTAAACATAATATTCATTTTTATGAAAATAGCACTAAACACATTTATATGATTTAATCTTAACAAATAAAACGTACGTAATTGACACAATATTAGCCGAAAATAACCATGCATTTTGAGACTTTCACATTACCAAGTTGATTTAAATCCCATTTAATTAATTTGTGGAGATGTAAAACAGTGGGTTGGCAGTTAAAATGTCACTTTTAAAATTCTGTGTCGGTAAAGATTTCAACAAATTGATAAAAAGGAATGGGCAGATGTGTGTAATAAAGTGGAAGACAACGAACGACAGTACTGTGAGAAAGATGGAATAATTGAAGAAATAATTTAGATTATAATTGAAGACAATGGTATGGAAAGCAGCGAAGTTCATATGGAACTGACCAAACGGAATACGAAGATGATATGTCAGGTGTCGAAGAACTAGAAGACTTGGTTTCAATTGAAGTGACGTCAAGTGTTTATTTAAACTTTAACAGACCGATATATAACATATAGGCTTACAATAGTGAATGTACTTCGTCCACGGATAAAAATGGCCGTATGTTATTTAATTTTTATTGCGAGATTTAAAAAAAAAATGTTTTGCAATGATTGCACTTTCATTTTCAATAGTGGGGTGTTAGCAATCACATGTGGTCCTACTTCCTATTGGCTGAGCATTCATCTGGATAGTACAAGACTAACATCTATGCTCGCAATACGCGTACAAATTCCATTGTCAGGAACCCTTGTTATCAGACTGTAGGAAGAAGAAGACCAGGACTTCCAGTCAAAATATTTCTGAATGGTATCTCTATTGAAGCCGAAACAGGTCAAAAAATGGCCTAAATTCATGAATAGTCTATGAAGATTGTATGCAGTCTCGGCGTTAAGTATATTTAACCAGCTAGACAATTTTTCTAAATGTTTGTCATAAGTAATGCCACGAGTGATTTCCAATTTATCTAGAGAATTTGGAAATCAAGAGTGGCATTTGTTAGGACTATTTAACGAATAAAATTAAGCTGTTTACTCACCAATCATTATTTAACCATAGTTATTTTAAAATATGTATATACTGTATTTAATGTAAACGGTGATGTTTGAAAACAAATGAGGAGCGATAGGTACGCTTCATCTGCTTCATTTGTTTATCACTGCAAGCAGATCATACTATTTATTGCCAAAGGAACGCAATATTATAAGAATGCTCTCTAGTGAAGAAAAAATTAAACACATCAAACTGCATATTAATTCATTTCCGATGTCGTATGATGTAAATATGACAATAATATTTTTCTGGATTGTTACCTGGGAAAAAATACATTTAATAAAGTGCAAACAGTGGTTTCTTTTTTTGGTGGTATAATAAATTGCTACAAATGTTTTTATATTAACTCCCACATGCGGCATGTGTTGATATCATATATATACAATCTGGTAGCTGTATTTCTAATTGGCTTAGTCACTGCAAAATAATGGTCAGATCTGTTCAGAATATTAAAAAGGAGGAGCCTTGTTTAATATGGTAATTATAACACTGATAAATATTTCGTGAAACACGACTCTGATTGGTTGTAAAACAGAAATCACTGAAACGTGATTGGCCATTGAGTCCCATTTGGGGCATGAGTTAAATAGTCTAAATAAATACAATTTAAATCAAAATAATCTCTCTTTAAAGTTTATTTGGTTGTAAGTCCTACAATGAAAATATTTTAAGTTTCAAAATAGCAAATTTGAATGCAGAACCTCTACTGTAAACTACAGTAAAAGATAAAAAAATAAAGTCAATTAAAAGTTAAGGTTGCTTATTCCTGAGAAACAAGATATATGGAGTGTGCTAACTCTTCACTTTGTCACTATCTCACGGAGAATACAGCTCTCATTTGTATAAGTCATTAACGGGAAAGCAACATCATTAATCATAAACAGGGAGCTGTTTTATAACCAAAACGCTAATATTTCACTTGCGCATTAACAACTGCCTTCATTTCAATCCATCTATTCAATTCTCTCGCGAGTCTCATATTTCAAAATGAAAAAAAGAAAAGCTACGCATTTGTAACGGCCATTTCATGGTTCTAGAATTAAAATGAAGATATTTATCCATCCAGTTCATGATGTATCATTAACTATTTCATTGTGATATGAGAATGAATTTTATTCGTGATTTTATTAAAAAAAGGAATGTGTAGCACGCTGAGATTTTCCCCCGAACACATTTGTTAAGATTTGAAATAAATGGACATTAGCGCAGTGATGTTTATTGTGTTACTTTTATTCAATATTCCATTTATTTAAGTAGGATACATCATAGTAAAAATATGACAAATTGTTAAAATAATGAAACTTAAATAAAGTACTGTGCCATGATTAATAACGTTAGGATTTTATGATCAATTACGAAATATTCAGTCAACAGAAATGCATTTTAAAAATAGACGATAGCCATTGCAGGGCTGCAGCATACATGTTTAGTTATAATGTGTCACAGGTTAATAATAATAATAATAATAATAATAATAATAATAATAATAATATAATAAAAAATAATAACAATAATAATGATTTTAAAATTTAATTCCAAGTTTACAAATACAGTATATAGGGTAAAGATGACTAATTTCATGATAACATTTCAATTCGTTGTCACTGAATTAAATGTTTTAAAAAGTAGTTCCTGGGTTACTCCAGACATGGTATAAGCTTTCTTCTTTCCATTTTAATGCTTTCCAGCCTTTTGAAAACCAATATAAAGTCTCAAAACCCATCGTGATATTGAAAGAGGTAATAATTTTTTTATCTTTCAAGAAATGTTCTATATTTTGGGTGTTTATTTAATAGTTTTTCTAATATTGTATTTTAATATCATATGAACCAATTGATACACGAGTCTTAACAATATAATTCTGCATCTATTTAAACTGGAGGGGAAAAATCCTAGCACTGCAACCTGAAAGATCTATTGTGCTTCCCAGCGTTATTGAATGAATGGAAGAAGATCTACTCTACGGTGTTATGTACTTTGTTATGGGTCTTCGTCCTGGTCCGACACATCAAGAACGGCACTGATGACTTTGGGTTAGTTATCATGGACGCGAGGAGGGAGTACAACTCTCCTGTTCGCCCCTAATATGCCACTGTTGTGCTCCATTAGATCCGCACAACTACATATTTTCAATGCCTATGGTTCGCCAAATCGAACTATTTTTTCTAAGATGAGATGGGGTGAATGGTGATATGGAATGGATAAATGAGAAATGAAATGACATGAAGAGAGGGAAGGGAAGTGAAGAATATTGGTGGGTTGAAATTAAGGAAAAGGCAGAACCCCGAGAAAACCGTAAAAATTCCAGTATAGCCCAACACCAAAATCCTTGCGGAGCTATCAGGATTCGAAACTAGGATCCCAGTCGGGGCTGCTTGTGCGCGTCCACAAAGGTAACTAGAATATAATTAGTTAATACCTATATACAAGTGCATTGATTTAGTCTAAATTAAAAGAGAAAATATCGGTTAAATAATAATTTAAATGAAAATAAAACTACTGATAAATGCCATTTTTGAAGGAAAAACAAGCAAGTAATTATATAAGCTAACTTAAGACATAAAAATATGTGTCAACCCGTGATATCATGAGGGAGGAAATTCCAAGAGTGAACAGTGTCTATTTTATTTTTCGATTACATTTTCATTTGCTAAACTAATGAGAGTTGAGTAATAACAGTGAACTAGAATATTTCAAGTCGGCCGCAATGGTCTAGTGGTTATGCTCAATGCAGAGGTTCGCGGGATCAAACCTGGGCAGATCGATGGATTTTGGGAAAGAAAAATCCTAGAGACAAGTCCTCTGGAAATGATTTTAAGCTGAGGGTACCGAGTCTGAAGATTTTAAGGCTCATAAAAGAACCTCAAGCCTGAAAACAGACCAATGAGCAAACTTTGACCGATTTACTCCATCCAAGTAATACCTTAGTTGCCTACTAGATGTCCGTTGAGGCGATACGCTGACCACATATCACTTGTGAAACCTGTAGGAAAATAGGCGTAACTAAATGAAATTGGTCAAGAAACCCCAAAAGGGGAAGCCAGGAAACGACTTAGGCTGTAAGAGCCATAGGAAAGAAAGAAGGAAGAATATTTCAAGTTTAAGTCGAGTTATTTATGTTAGCTTTTTAAATTTAATTGGTACGAGTTTATGATTGTGACTTAGTATTCCCGTATCGCACATTCTAAGTTATTTCTATTTCCACTTATATTAATACTTTTAGTATTAGTAGTCTACTTTCTTCCGACAAAACACACACACACAACTGAGTAGGTTGTTAGTAGTCTACTTTCTTCCGACAAAACACACACACACACAACTGAGTAGGTTGTTTTGGAGGTAAAAAGGGGCATCTTTTAGAGCACTATGACGGTGTTGGAACTAAAATGTATACTTCAGTCTGGCTGTGAGTGTTTCTATGCGAAACTGACGGCATGCAGAAATTACATTTTTTGTATGAATTACAAATATATTAGTTCTCACATCATTGTGTTCTATTAGAAAACACGTAGACGATGTAAATTTGTATACTGAAATGAGTAAATATAATCAAGATTTCTGGGTAATTTTTTAAAATTTGTTAAGTCACTTCACGTCTTTTCAGTCATTGTATCTTTTTTTTACCATTTCTCCAAAAACTCCAAGCGCGACAGCCCTAGAAGGCCTTTGGCCTACCAGCCGGCTGCTGGCCTCATATCCACATGTGTTAATCACAGAGGTAGACTATCATCTAGCCAGTGTAGGGGTGACATGTGGTCAGCATGACTGGTCCCCCAGCCGTTATAGCCGGCCTTCTCAACCTGGAGCCGCTACTTATTGTAGTTACCCAAATGCTGGGTGGGCACCGGTTCCATACTGTCCGAAATTCCATGAGAAAATTTCTTCCACCATGGAGACTCGAACCAGCGCTAGTCCCGTAGCTCTGTGCCAAGGCTTCTTGCCTTAACCACTCGGCTACGGTGCGGGACTTGAAATATTTCTAGGTTATCAAAATTCTGATCCTGATTGTTATCATGATCCATTTCAACTTCAACCATCAATTTAAAATTAATTAAAATTAATATTATCAAATTTGCAAAAGATGCATGAAATACAAAACAGACATATAGAATATACGTAGTGGTATAGTTATTCTCAAAGATTATAGATGCGATATTATCAGATACGTTACCCGAAGGACTCAAATTTGATATACAAGAAATATACGCTACGCACGCCATCTTAAGAGATGAATCAATTGACTCATTTTTAATATAATTACAGCTAATAAGTAATCATGAAAATAAAATATTTTATTAATGGACTCAAACAATTTCAAAATGGTGATCTACAGAATCGATATTTTCAGTTCATTCTTCCATCCATCCATAGTAATTCTGCCCGAAGGCAGGTCCTTCACTGCAATCATAGCATTTTCATGCTATGCTTGCAGCTTTACTAGGGAATTGTAGGTGTGGTAGCTTCCCGTTGCTTTCCACACCGGTGAAGGATGATAATGATAAGGATGATGGCCATATGATTTCGGGGACCGTTTGGGCCTTAAAGTTTTCCTGACATTTGTCTTACAGGTGAGGAAAAACCCCGATAAAAACCTCACTCAGAAAAACTGCCCCGACCGGGGATCGAACCCGGGCCCGCTGCGTGACAAGGCAGCACGCTACCTCGAGACCACAGCGGTGGACTAGTTCATTCTTAGAAGACTGCATACTTGAATGTTGCCAACATAACAAAATCAAGTTTTATTCATACTTGTATTGATAACATTTTATATACGTATATCTAAATCGTGGCACTCATTAGTTTAGAAAACTAATCTAGGCAATGAAACAAAATTATATTAATTGGATTACAATTATTTTGCATATTTTATCGTTTAACGTTATGTAACGTAAACAGTAAAATCTATCATCATTGTTTTTTGAAACCACAAGCGTAATAATAGAGGCAAACATTGTTGACACTAATAAAACAATATATGTAATATCATTCCTTCTGGATTTCTTCGTGTTGAGATTTGCAAGTAAAGTTGTAGTTCCTTAGGACGGGTTACTGGCCTGACGTTACGTAGTTCAGTGGTAGGGCTGCTACATTTTGGTCTCTGGACAGACCTACTAGATCACAAAAAAATGAAGACATCTTAGCAGAATTACACATGGAACCATTAGAAAACAAAATTTCTGATTATAAGTCAAGATGGATGCAACATGTTCATCGAATGGAAGATCACAGGATACCCAAGCAAATGTTAAGATATAAACCTGCAGGAAGAAGAAGACCAGGACGTCCACACAAAAGACTTCTGGATGATGTTTCTCTTGAGGCCGAAACAGGTCAACAAATGACCTAGATTCGTGAATGTCCTATGACGATGATTATGATGATGATGGAATATAATCTGAAGAAATATATTAAATGGAAATAGACACTTAATAACAAATGAGGGGAATTTTTAATTTTGAAATATCTATAAAACAATAGTTACAAACGGGATTGAAGTTCAGAAATAAACTTATACACATCATATCTCTGGAACCGCATGTTGTTATGTGTTACAGGGACACATGCCATTCCAACTTTAAAAAAAAAGACTATATAAAACGGTTATTCCTCAACTCATAGTATATGGGTGCGAAACATGAACTCTTACTGTAAGAGAGGAATATTTCAGAATAAAGCGCATAGGAATATTTTTAGAACAAAGCGAGACGAACGGGTGAATGGGGAAAAAAAAAAAAACTCAATAGAAAGCACCATGATATTTATAGGAATCAGAATGTAATAAGATCAGTTAAATCTCATAGAATGTGGCACATACGGGGAAAGAAAGAGGGGAATGCAATAGTGTTGCAGTAAAATTCAGAGGGAAAACCCCATAGTTGATAATACAAGAATAGTATGGGAAAAAAACATGAACTATGATTTGAGGGAGGTGAATATACAGGGAATGATTAGAAAACACAGGCCTAATTCAGGATAGGGATGCGGATGTCCGTCCGTGGTCATGAACCTCCGAGTTTGATGGTGCCAGTAAGTTATTTATGATACATTGTATGAGAAAAACCTTACCATAATCTGGACTGTACAAAAAAATGAAGGCGTAGTAGAAAAAAAAAACATATATATAGTTTTGACATGTGAAGTACAATAATCTAAACAGAATGTAACACGCTCTGCAGACAAAACATTTTATCTACATTTATACAGGCAATAACAATATAACAAGCGTTACTGCTTGGAATCAGACACAAATCACGGTAACGGCCGATAGAACTGTAAATTAATGTGAATGTCACCTGATTTACTGTTTAGTGACGTCACAAGGGAGTCACTATGTCCACCATATGAGATACGATTTTTGTTTTATTTTGTCTGGGGATATAACATTTATGTTTTATTTTGAACTCGTTCAACCGGTCATCCGTTACTCTTGCTAAAATCTTTCCTAACTGGGTCAAAATAATTCACTACTCAGCTTCAAGTCCATTTCTTGGAAATATTTCCGTTGAAAATGAAAGATGGAACAAAACTTTTAATGACTTTTCCACAAGGCAAAGAGTTCTATGTTTACTCACGAACTCAAATAAATTCGCTTCTATTGCAGTTTGTGTATCTGATAACATAAATACCTCAATGATAAATTGATCATATTTTGTACAATAACATGCTTAAACCACTTCACCACTCACTGCCGACTGCTTCTCAGTTTAACCACTCCATTTCCATCATAGAAATATTACAGTTTTTAATCCGCCATATTAAAGTGAGTAATTATTTCTTAGTCCCGCGCCGTAGCCAACCGGTTTAACGCATCATGCCTTGGTGCAGAGTTACAGGACTTGCGCTGGTTTCAGCGTCCTTGGGGGAAGAAATTTTATCATGGAATTTTGGCTAATACAGAATTGGTGCCCATCTAGGTCGTGAGGAATTTGGGTAGCCACAATAAGTAGTAGTTACAGGTTGAGAAAACTAGCTATAAGGCTGGGAGACCCAACATGTTGACTACATGCCACCCGATAGTTGCTGGATGATCGTCCACCTTTGTGATTAATACATGTGGATGTGAGACCAGCAGTTGCCTTGTAGGTCAATGGCTTAAAAGTCCTGTCATGCTATGGAGTTTAGTATTTTAATATTATTTCGTAGCTCAAAAGGCAATACTATTGAAGAAACTCAAATAGTGACAACTTACATCTAACTTGAATTGCCGTCTCGATTGACGCGTGCTTAGCGTTCCAGACTGGATTTATGGTTCGAATCTGGCGCTTCCGGACGAGTATTAGTGGTGGGCCACACCGAGATTTTTCGAATTTTTTTCAGGAACTCCCGTTTCCGGAATTTTATCCAGCCCTCTTTTCTCTGCCTTTCACCTCATCTCATGTTAGACAAAAAATAGTCTGGTTTAGCAAACCACAGGTGTTTAAAATATGTGCTCGTGATGTACTTCCTCATGACTCCGAGCCTCTGTGTCAACTTAAGACAGAATAGGGTCAAACAGAGCGTTGTATCCCCTCCTTGAGTCCAGCCCAAATAAATGGAGATATGGGTCAAGTGTGTGAATGCTTGATGTTGTTTGTTTCAAGCTTGAGATTGTTTTGTTTTGTAAATCTTTTATTGATTACTTTTAGATTAGATAAGTAAAGGTGGTTCGGATTTTAAGACTCTAACACAGCAACCTTATTTTTTTAGGTTATATTATTATCCACCTTTACTTTGTGGAATGAATCATATATGATCTGTTATGATGTTTCCAATATTAATATAAGTTTGCTCCTAAGTAATCGCCGTGTTTCTTTATTTTCTACCTGTGGAACATGAAAAGAGCAAATAAATGAATCATAAATTTAACAGAAGAGGTGCCGTGGCGCAAGTGATTCATCTCGGTGGGGTTCATGATGGACAAATCGGAGTCAGGGCAGGTTTTTCTCACGTTTTCTCCAGTTTTCCTTACCAAAAACTTAAATCCACCATCATTTCTTCATACTATTCTGGGTCGAGTGCCTGATATTCCAGTCAGCACATTATAAAAAAAAATGTATGGAGCGATGGTCAGGCCAGTAATGCACTATGGTAGTGAGATTTGGGGTTTCCAAAGAACGGAAGTACTAAATAAGGTATATACGCATTTTATAAAATATATTACAGGACTTAGTAAGGCCGTTTCTAATTGTGGAATTTTATATGAATTCGGGTCATTCCAGGACGACATAAACTGTAAAATTCGTGTACTCAAATACTGGTTGCGAGTAATCCAAGGTGAACAAACAATGCTTAGAGAAATTTGTTACGGCCACCAAATTAAAAACATAGATGTTAAATTTTGGGCAGACGAGGTTAGGAGAGAACTCCAAAAGATCGGGATGGGCTGGATATGGGAAAAAGGGACTGAAAATCGCAAGAACGTGTGGAGAAAAATAAGGAGGAGGTACTTAGATATAAACCAACAAGATACTTTCGCCGCAAGTACAGGAAAACGCTCACTGTGTTTACAAAGATACATAAAACACGTCTGGGGAAAAGAATCGTATATACTCAACCTAGGATTTAAGGAGAGATCAGGGCTTGCTTGGTTTAGGCTAGGGGCATGGAAATTTCTAAAAATTAGCGACGATCATGATATGCGAATATGTCCAATGTGCGGGAACTTTGAAGATGAGATACATATATTAGGACAATGTAATGATTTAGAATATTGGAGACGTCAGTTATTACCGGAAAGATTTCTAAATTCAAATCGGGAAAGATTGGCATGCTACGAGTTATTGGTAAATCCAGAAAATTGGATAAACCTCGGTAAATTTCTCGACAAAACGCGGAAAATAAGGACAACACTCATTCATTAATAAATATACGTTATCAAAATGCAATACCATTAATTCTTAACAATTATATATAAATTAATTAGTGTATAATGCTATTGTGTTATTATTTAATTGTAATATTATTGTGTTTTCTCTTTGTAATTGTAATGTTAATGTTTTTTTTAAGTGTATAATGCTATTGTGTTATTATTTAATTGTAATATTGTTGTGTTTTCTTTATGTAATTGTAATGTTAATGTTTTTTTAGTGTATAATGCTATTGTGTTATTATTTAATTGTAATATTATTGTGTTTTCTTTATGTAATTGTAATGTTATTGATTTTTTGTTGTTTATTTTTCTTTACACTAGTACCAATCATTACTTTATTGTAACGGACTGTCAACAGCACGTACGGCTTACTGCCCGTGCGACCCATATTTGTAAATAATATTGTAAATATCTTACTTTTGTCTAATAAAGTCCTACTACTACTACTACTACTACTACTACTTATGGCATCCATTTTTTTTGTTGCATTTTATCTGCTTCTTTGATGGTGCGACAGGGCTGCACAGGCGGCATCCCCGTACATCAGAAACATTCAGTAATAGGTGCTGAATCTCATCCGGACACGGGTACAGAGTGTATTTTACTTATTGTTAGTACTTTGCTTCTTTATTCGGACTGCCTTGAGAACCGAGCTATCCCAATACAAATATTATGCATATGACTGGAAAGAAAGATTATTCTATGGTGTTGTGTAAGTTGTAGGTCATCTTTTAGCCCAGGTCCGACATTCCAGATTCCACTCCCATGACCCATACAGCAATTTTTAGGTTGTACCTGTAGTCATGAGGGGGGGACTACAATGCTCCCGTTGGCCCCATCTGCCCAGGTTCGGAATCATGAGCAAGCATTCTGGTAGACACCTCACTAGATCCCCGCAACCACAGATTTTCAATACATGTGGATTACCAATCAAATTACTGTTTCCTAACATGAGATGAGGTGAAGACTGATATGAAATTAATGAAAGAGAAATTAAATTAGGCTATATGAAGGGGTGGGAAGGAGGAATGGAGTTTTTAAGGGATAAAATTTGGGAAACGGGAGAATCCGGAGAAAACCCCAAAAAATGGCTCACCACAAATACCCCTCTGGAACCACCCAGAACATGAACCTGGAATTGGAATAGGGACAGCCGCGCGCGTCTACCGAGACGGCTGACATCCACACTGCAATCACGGAAGAGACAGGCCTGCCTCCTCACACCTAATCTGATATCTCATTCTAATATCTATCAAGGAAGTAATGCAAAAGACGGGATAAGTGCAATATAAATGTGTTAATTTGGTATCATACATAACGTGAGTTACGAATTACATTTAATAGAACGATAGAGTAAGAACTTTGTAATATTTGAGCAATGGCAATTTATTTATCAGCAGTTTTAAGACAAAGTTTGAACTTGAATAAATTAATCTTAGATCTTAAAAACATTCATAACATTTCGATTATTAATTGTAGTACAATATAAAATACTTATCTAAGACTTTGTGAAAGCGATAAGTTTTGGGGTTGGTTTTGCAACTTTTATGTTTTCACGTTCTAATACTTCTGTTACTTTCTTATATTATTTCATATTTTTTGCCTTTACTTACATTCCTTCGTTTCATTTCATTATAAATTCAAAATTTGTAATCCGATTGAGGGTCTTTCCACTTTTCAGCGGTTGCCCTTTTACCAGCCGGCTGCTGGCCCTTCACATCCACATGTGTCAATCACAGAGGTAGATGATCAACAGCCAGTGTAGGGGTGACATGTGGTTAGCATGTCGAGTCCCCCAGCCGTTATAGCTGGTTCCTCAACCTGGAGCCGCTACTTATTGTAGCTACCCAATTGCCTCTCGATGCTGGGTGGGCACCGGCCCCATACTGGCCGAAATACCATGAGAAAATTTCTTCCCCCATGGAGACTCGAACCAGCGCAAGTCCCGTAGCTCTGCACCAAGGCTTCCTACCTTAACCGCTCGGCTACGGCGCGGGACCAAAATTTGTAATAAGGTATTTAAACTAAGACACAATCTTATTGTTTTGTATGACAATTATCACACGTTTACTCTACGTCGAAGCGATGAGATGGTGTGGCGAGTTCGTGAACATACGTCAATAAACAACGTACATTAATGCATATCAGCAACAATACAAAATATCTGTCTAATCGTTTAGACTCACAGTATAATCTATATTCGTCAAAAGACATTTGTTTCGTTTTTTAATCAAGTGCTAAAAATAAATACAAAACTGGAACTAAACTAGAGAGAGAGAACTGAAAATTGGGGTATTAATACCAAATGTTGAATAACACCGAATAGACTTAGGAACAGGTTCATAACCTACTGTACTCACACACTCTGCACAATACTAACAGGCTGATATAACAATACTGGCTGTTATGAACAAACAACGGCATTGTTCTCTCCAACATTTCGCTGTTCGGTATTATTCCGGTATTACCCTCTGTTTACGATATACAGAGGAAGATTAAAACAGACAGAGTTGCCGATGAACAAATCATCTCTTTCTGTTTATATTTTCAAGATTTTTAATGTACCCAGTGTACAATCATCATTACATTGTCAGTTGAACACCATTCTTCAACTAAAGAAATAAGCGAAGGTTACGCCTGGACAGAACTGCGGGTACATCAAGCCCGCGCCTCAGCTGACATCACTAGTGTACAATAAATTATAGAATTAGTTTATGATATCAGCGGTTCCGTACAAATATGAAGACTAAATTACTTATTTATCATCCCTCATGTCGTGTGGGATCCAGTCAACTAAATTACATTCAGTTTAATTTACATTCTCTAAGAATATAACGTCATGTAAGGAATTGTTTGAAATATCAGCAGTTTTAAGACACAAAGTTTGAACTTGAATAAATTAATCTTAGATCTTAAAAATGTTTATAATAATGAGAAATTCTTGAACTGTAGGATACATGAAAGAGTAGAAGACAATTTGATACGAACTGTGTTAACACAGCTTGGTATTTTTCATGTTCCTTCAAGTGGAGTAAACCTGCAGCAAGATTCCGCGTAAAACTGGGCTTGTTACCATGGCGACGTGATGCTCAGCTCTGTGGAATTTATATTGAAGACAAAACATCTTTACAGAATGTTACTAATGAGATGTGCTGTGCTCTGTTACTATCTTCCTAATTCCATCTCAATGTTATCACTTCACTTTGTACTTCTACACAACACATCAATATATATATATATATCTTATTCTATTACTCTAGTCCTAAATATTAATAGGCGTGTTATTTTGGTGAATGGTGCATCCTCAATATTATGAATATAGATTTTATAATTAGATTATTGAAAATTTATGAAGAATTAAATCACGTATTTGCGAAATTTTAAGAGAAAACTGTATTAGCTTTTTTTCTTCAATAATTGTCTAATTTGTCACTTCTTATGTTACAAAATACAAATATGTTTTCTTATATATACATTATTATAATTACATTGAAATATTAATAATCATATAATAATTATATTTATTATTATGCAATTATTATTATTATTACTATTACTATTGTTGTTTGTAAAAAAAGTATTTTTATTTTATTTATTCAATGTCACCACGTGGTCAATTCAACATTCTGATATTCTCTCCTGGCATGGGTTTTTTGTAACCCACTTCTAAGGTTGGAGCGCCGGGAAGACGGAGTTACGCTGCCCCGATGATGTATATTAGGTAATGATGCGCCAAGAGAGCCCCCTTAATCCTGAATACGTTAATGATGATAATGATGGCCAGATGATATACGGGGACCGTTTGGGTCTTAAAGCTTCCTGACATTTATCTTACAGATGAGGAAAAAACGCGAAATATATCATAACCCAGGAAACTTGTACTGACTGGGGATCGAATGCGGGCACGCTGCGGGCAAAGCAGCACGCTACCTCGAGACCAGAGCGCTGGACTGTAAAATAATATATAAGACTGCATAAAAGTTGGATACATTCATTAAAATTACGGACTAAGAATAAGATTATATACCGACGTGTTGAGTTAATGTATTTGTATTCATTATAATTCAGGCGTCTAGAAGCTAAAGAGTGATAAGTGCACTTAATGACTCCGAGTGTCAGTTGTTTGAAGGACGAAGGGATATTCTACTATGAAGGGCTTAGGGCAATAATATGATAAGCCACATGTTGTTCTTTCTGAGATATAAGGGCTTTAATGTTTCAAAATATTACAAGTACTAATGGAGCAGTATTGTTAAAACATTGTGTGTCCATATGTTTTAACTCATCACTGGCGCACTTACAAATGATTTTATGGATATTTCAATACTTTTATTTGCTGTCTTGTAATAAATGACATTTTTTAACATAATGTGGCTTATTATGTAACTGCCCTAAGCCCTTTATATATATGCACAGGGTGTAAAAGGACCTCGCCGACAAAATGATAGGGATGATAGGCCATGCAGAGATGATCATTTTTTTGTGAAGGAACATATAGTGGCAAACACGTCGTTTATGAGTTAAGCGCAGATGAATGTGTTCACCCGTAAGGGTCGGAATTGAATACAAACAATTGTACAAGTATCATTTTATTGAATAATACATGTTTTTACAATAAGTGTTCAAACAGTCGACCCTGGCATGTTTGATATCGTCGCAGCAACGATCGGCAAGCACGGCCGAGTATGGCAGGATTATTTTGACGTCGTCAAAACACTTATTGTTTGAACACTTACTGTAAAAACATGTCTTTTTCAATAAAATGATACTGTACAATTGTTGTATTTATTTCCAACCTTTACGGGTGAACACCTTCATCTGCGCTTAACTCATAAACGACGTGTTTGCGACTATTCACAAAAAATGATCCTCTCTGCATGGCCTATCATTCTTATCATTTTGTCGGCGAGGTCCTGTTACACCCTGTATATATGGCAACTGTCTCAAAATAAACGCAATTTTATCAAAATTGGTTAATCCACTAACCTCCCGTTAACTTCTAGACGACTCAGTTACATAGATATAAAATTGAAAATTAATATTGTTATCTTGTGTCATCTGGCCACTATTATTTCTGCTTGAAGGCGTAAATGAAACACAACTGAAGTGATCGCTCAGGTACTCGTTATGGAATGCGCACATCATTTTCACTTTCTTCTTTGGCTTTTTATTTTCAATAAATTCACCTATATTATTATTTTTATTTAGCATACTCCTTCAAAACTTAATTGCAAATTGCAAAATGTTAAAAATAATAAGAACAAGATTATTCGCGAACTGGCAATTATTTGTGAATAAATTAATTTAAGTCTCGTATGGATATTATGAGAATTGCCAAGAGAACGATAATACAGAACAATCTTCATGGCAAATTTTTAGTGTGTTAGAGACTGGATTATGAACCGGCGACGCACATTACCATGAAACCGTGTGTTACACTTTATAGAAACTAGTAGGTAGATAGATTCGAGTTCTGAACGCCCTCTTCAATATCAATCCACATATGCATGAGCGCCACATTAGTTGAGTTTAACTCCGAAATAATGTACCATGACGGGCCGGTAACATTATAACAAATCATGTCAATTTTAACCAAATAACTACTAAACAAATCTTAAATTAATTAATTAAATAAAATATGATTTCTGCGGGTGACGCCCTTCAGCTCACCTCAATAGCCAACCTCTTTTCTAAAGCATTTAATTACGACCTGGAGTTGATGACCTAAAAATTACGAAAAATGTCCCTTAAAATACCCCTAAAACTATCTTAAATTACTTATTTAAAAGAAATATCTTAATATATAAAAATTTCGTGTCACGTTGTTTGTCCGCGATGGAATCCTAAACTACTGAACCGATTTTAATAAAATTTTGCACACTGTGTGCAGTATGATCCAACTTGATACTTAGGGTAGTTTATAACTAAATTTATAGTCGCATTATTTTTTATTGCAAATTATTTGTTTATTATTTAACAAAGAGTTATAATTATCTGTGAGTTCCATACGATTCTAACAGATGGCGATGTAAGGTAATTTGGTAAGGTAATTGGTTTATTATTTAACAAAGAGAGATCAAAATGGCTGTGCTTTTTGTTGCAACCGCGAATTTCAAATGAATTAAATATATATTGATTATTTCATAATTTAAGTGTGTTCAGTGTTTATTTTATTTTCAATATTATTAATTTCGTGTGTAAGTATTAGTTTTAAGTAAACTGGCTGAAATACAGCAACTTAATTAAAATTTTTAACGTATACCTTAACCACAGCAACGCGTGTTTCAAATCAATACGAGGTTAAAATAACGTGTTGTAAACATTATTTTTGCGCAATGGCGACCATGCTTGAAAGTTCAACTTCCTACATTTCGGGGTTACCAACCTAAATAACTATACTGTAATATTACATATTACAAACCGCGCGTGGGAAGTAAAACCACTACCTTCTATGTATACTACATACAATGTATATACAAAACAATATCCAAAAGGTAGTGTTAATGTACATTATACGAAACAAATCACTACATTTTAAATTAACTAAACTTTATTTGAAACAATATAAAACAAATACGTACTTGCCGCCATTTTATCACTAATTGGTCTCATGGCCTCCTGTAGATTCTCAACTAATAAACATTGCCCACACTGGTAAAGTTAGTCAATTGTTTATAATGAACGCAAATATTTCCAACGGATATGTTATTATTCATTATATTGAAAATACCATCGCGCG
This sequence comes from Diploptera punctata, assembly GCA_030220185.1. Lineage (NCBI taxonomy): Eukaryota > Metazoa > Arthropoda > Insecta > Blattodea > Blaberidae > Diploptera > Diploptera punctata. Next base: position 300,526 of record JASPKZ010007889.1, on the reverse strand, counting down.
AAAGATAATGTACAACGCACGTTTGTGAAGTGTTTTACAGAATCTCGGAAATTAAAAACGTCGCAATCGCTCGGTTTTCTAACATTTTCCTCGCTTCTGTAAAAACTACTTCCCAACCTAACATCGTAATGTACTACTGTAAAATAAATGCACTACTAACCTCTACAATAATCATAATACACGGAAGTTTATTTTGTGTTTAATGAATAATGAAAATTAATATTGATAGACGATATTCATCGACTCAAATTTTGAGAATTTTTATGGGAGCCCAAAATTGATCTCAATTTTGTTTCTGAGTTACACATTTGAGTTATCAAGTAGCAAAATTATTTTAATTTTTTACTAAATAAATGATGGGGTAAATTCGATGCTTATCATTTATGACATAGTAGGCAATATTTTTATACAATTTGTATAGTGCTGTCACCTAGACTTAATAGTTAGAAATAAAATGAAGCATAGTTGTATAACAACAAATACACTTATCTCGAGTTATTAACTGGTTGAAAACAACTGATCCTCTTGTATCACATGGGAAACAAAGAGTGTCGGAAGTGGCTAAACAATTAATTAATAAATTAAGATTTATTACTAAAGCTTTTTAAAATGTCTTTTAAAGTAATATTAAAAATGTAACTTTATTAGGCCCACGTACCTCTTGTGAGATAATATTGCATGACATCCTCAATATATAAAAAGTGAAGGAATACACTTTGAGAAGCTTCTCACTACTTGTACAGGTATGATATAATCAGAGCATGGGGTCACTGGCTGTAAAGCTTCTCACTACTTGTACAGGTATGATATAATCAGAGCGTGGGGTCACTGGCTGTAAAGGTTCTCACTACTTGTACAGGTATGATATAATCAGAGCATGGGGTCACTGGCTGTAAAGGTTCTCACTACTTGTCAAGGTATGATATAATCAGAGCATGGGGTCACTGGCTGTAAAGGTTCTCACTACTTGTACAGGTATGATATAATCAGAGCATGGGGTCACTGGCTGTAAAGTTTCTCACTACTTGTACAGGTATGATATAATCAGAGCATGGGGTCACTGGCTGTAAAGAAATCGGTGATTCACCGACTAGTAACCCTCCGTCCGCCACATTTTGAATGCGTTTTCCTTACAAGGCGCTATGCATTTAGTGTTTATTTATTTGGTACGTGCTTGGACTCTGCTGAACAAGTGAGACACAGTCGGTTTCATAAACCAATACATGATTTTTCCTCTAAAGTGACATAAAATGAACACTTAAACATAGGAGATAAACAAAATACCTATAAGAATATGAGAATTGAAGAAAATGGCGAGATATCCACCTAAATGTTAAAAAAAGACTTTATTCTTGAAAATGTGTAAAATACAGTTTCATGATCTATAAAAACACCATAATGTAACGTATTTATTGCAGAATACATCTATGACTTCATCTATGACTACTCAGAAAAAAAATCGTCTTTTTATCAATATCCAGGGCCTGCTTAATTACACCGCGGAACAAATTTAAACTTTTCCCTCATTTCTTGCAAAGAACTTGGCGTTATTTGTCGATTTTACTGCCCATATTAAAATGACACCCAGTTGGTCTGCAAATTCAATACAAGTAAAACCTCAACGTTATATTTGGATTCAGATAACACCCTAAAATGAGAGTACAACATTTTTGTTTCCGAATTTATTACAGTACATTTTGCCAATTTATTTTCTGTACGGTAAAGACATCATAATACAGTGAATTCTATTACACTGTGGAATCTTGCGCAATGAAACAACTTGCGAAGAAAGATTCCGATAACAGAATCACAACACCCAATCTTATATCTTATATTTCGGATAAATGACACATCAAATAAAAACTCAAGGACATTTACAACAACATATTTCAATCATCCACAAAAGACAATAAATGGTAATGCCTCTTTCACAAGACTGATTCCATATCAGAACTTTATATTGCCTAAGATAAAAAATTGTATATTTATGAAATGAGTTGCCTTATAATGCCATCTCCTCAACTGATAGAGCATATAAAACATTGCACGTAGACTTTTCGGCACCAGTCCCATCAAGATTGTTTTGCTAATCAACAAGTTGCATTGTCTACACCAAGATGAAACCATGCAGCGGAAGAAATGGATAACAAACACCTCAGCAACTGTGAGGTGGTCAAACAGCCAAGTTCCAAAATTTCAATGTATTTGAACCAAGATTGCTAATGACTCCAATGTTAAATACCGGATACGGTATTAGACACTAATCAACCAAGATTTTGCCAATAACGTACATTTTGCATTATGATAATTTGTGGAAAATAAATAAATGTGACTTTCACAACTGTAACTTCAATATTTCCATATTATTTATCAACAAATGTACAATTTTTAGTTGTGGCAACAGTACTTTGTATTTACGAGTTTATTTCTGCGTATACTGTATTTTTAATTAATCGAATACTACTAAAAGTCCGTCAAGTAGAAACTACTTAAACTGAGCGAATTCTCAGCAAGTCGAATTTATGGACCCATTTTGCTGGTTTACGGGCTATAGAGCTGCTGTATTTCTTTTGTTAAATTGGAGAAACTAAATTTCTGATGACAGCTTATTTAAAAATTGTCGGGCTCCAGTGAAAATAAATCATATATAACAATAAGTAATTAACGTCTTTACATACTGTATTATAATTTGACATAAGTTAAATAATGTCTACCAAATCATTTTTTTCATTACTTTATTAAAAATATTAAATTTAACTAATTTGTCTTATAGGATACATTGCTAATTTAAAGGTTAAATCGTGTGTTATATACTGCGACAAAGCAAACATGGCCAATGCTAGAATCATTTAAAATTTTGGGTTTTTAGATAGCCCCACATCTAATGCTCAGGAGAATACCTTCCTCTGTTTATTTTAGTAGTATACAATGCGTTTCGTTGTGAAACATCGAAAACTGCGACCGCTAGAACGATTTTGGAATTTTCGTTTCAGGTGAAATCTTACACCTAATGGCCCACTTTTGCTGGTTAAAGAACTCGACCTTACTTATTTAATTAATTGTTATAAATATAAAACTATTATTCTACCAGTTATATTACATGGATGCGAAACATGGACTCTTACTTTATAGGAGGAAAGGAGATTACGAGTATTTGAGAATAAAGTTCTTAGGAATTTTTTTGGATTAAAGAGAGATGGACAGACAGGTGAATGGAGAACACTACATAACAGTGAACTACATTGTCTTCATTAGGAAGCCAGATATAATAAGAACAGTTAAGTCCCTTAGACTGCGATGGGCAGAGCATGTGGCACGAATGGGGAATGAAAGACGTGCATGGAAGCTTCTTGTAGGAACACAAGAGGGAAAACGCCCAGTTGGTAGACCAAGAATAGGGTGGGAAAATAACATTAACTATGATTTGAGGGAAGTGAATTATACAGGGAATGATTGGAAAACATTAGCTCAGCATAGGGATGTATGTAGAGCTTATGTCCGCGCGGCCATGAACCAGCGGGTTCGATAGTGCAAGAGAGTTAGTTATATAAAGTTTGGTTTCGATGGAAAGAACTGCTGGCGCTAGAGTGTTAACGGATACACACAAGCACATACACAAAATAAATAAATACATTAATTAATTAATATATTGTATACATTTTGGTCTTGGGCATTTTCGGTGTCCACTAGATGGGATCAGTGAAGTTCTTTAAAAAGTCAAAAAATATTTTCGTGAAAATAATCTCAATAACCTCATTCTTTCGGAATTCGCTAATAAAGCGAATGTAACTGAAATAGTTGTCTCTTAATGAACACAGGTTTTTTATTATTTCTTTACTACGAATTCACCCGATGTTTACCGAATATTTTTTCTCCCTATTTGTAAAAGGTGGATCTTATTAGACCTTATATAATCGGATAACCAAACAGTGTATGGGGGCTTGTTTTGCCGGTGACAATGCAAACACGGCTTGTTTTTAAAAAAAGTAATTTGATGTTCACGATGTCATTCAACGTTTACAAAGTCAGTATGTAAATGTTACCACACACTTTTAACTCAACACATACCACCACAAGAGATGATAATAATTATCGTTTTTTAATAAAATAAGGAAAATCAAATATACTATCTAATAATAATCATAGAGTTTTAGACAAGCGTAAGACCAGAAGAGACATTTTCAGAAGAAAATTGTAACGGTAACGGATGGATGTTCGCCTCTGGTTCCAAAGTTCCAGACTTCAAGCTCCGTCGTGATCTATGAATTTATCACTACTCAAAATCCCTAAATAGGATACCTTGGAATGGACCCCGTCTTGTAGATTTATTACACAAGAATATCAAGTCTCGTGACGTAGCCGAGAGTCGTAAGGCATTATGCCTTGACACACAATTATGGGACATGTTCTGCTTCGCGTTTTCATTGGCAAACAAATTATTTCATGAAATTTCAGTCAGTATAAGATCCGTGTCCATCCAGCATCGTGAGGAATTTGGGTATTTACAATAAACAGCCGTCTCAGCTTGAGATTCGGCCCCTAGCTCGCTGGTTCGTTTAATAGTAGATAGGGTCAGAGGGAATCTCGTTAATCCATTCATGCGTGTCAGGATGGGGGACCCAAATTGCTGACCACATATGACCTCTATACTGGTTGAATGATCTTCTTCTTCACTTCACGGGCTAGGCAAAGATTGCCTGTTCCGCCTCACGGTTGTTCTGTCCATCTTTTCACTGGCCTTCCAACATTCCTTGAACCTCTTGGCTTGTAGTTGAATGCTGCTCTTGGTAATCTTGTTACATTCATTCTTTCCACATATGTAAACCATTTCTCTCTATATTCTCTGATTTTCTCATTCAATGGATATACATTTAAATCTGTTCTTATATCTTCATTCTTTATCCGATCCAATCTTGTGCAGCCTTTTGTTCTTCTAAGGAAGTTCATTTCTGCGCTTTGTATACTATTTTGCAATTTTTTGTACTATTTTGCAATTTTTTGGTCATTACCCATGTTTCGCTCCCATAAAGTAATGCAGGAACTGCCAATGTTTTATAAAACTTCAATCTAGTATCTCTTCTTGTTTTATTCTTTAATGTTTTATGTATAGTTCCACATATAATTTGAAATTTCGACAGTTTCATATGTATGTCTCTTTCAGTTTTTGTGTTTATAGTAAAATTACAACCCAAATAATTAAAATTTGTTACTTGTTCCAGAGGTTTGTTGTCTATTACGGTTTTTGATCTTATATGTTCGTTTCCCCAAAATCCATTATTTTTGTTTTTTTCTTTTGATATTTTGAAATTATATATCTTGGCACAACTGATTTAATTGATTTAAAGAGTACTGCAAATTATTTTCATTTTCTTGAATAATAACCACATCGTCAGCATACATTAAAACGTTTCATATTTTAAAACGGTCCATTCTTACACCTATACATTAGGTTACTTTTCCAATTTTGGATGATGTTATTAATATATAGATTAAAAAAAGAGTAGGTGATAAACTACACCCTTGTCTTACACCTCTATTTATTAAAATAGCTTCGGTCTTTGATGTGCCTATATTTATTATAATTTGACACTTTACACACAAACATTTTATCACATAAATTAATTTTGCGGGGTAGCCATGTTTTTCCATAATTTTCCATTTGAATGATTCTCCACGTAAATAGAACATGTGGACGGAGGTCAACAGCCAGCAGGTAGGATAATGGACTTCAAGGTGAATTTATGGTCTTAGCACCTGTTCTTAGACGCGTATAAAATTATACATTATATTCATCTAATCAATATCGTTCACTCAATTAAGCATCCACACACACAGGGTTCACATTGCACGTATTTTTTTTACAGTGGTTATAGCTGTCTTGGCTTCTCCGACTGGGATATCTGGTTCGAATCCTCGCGGTTCCGGAGGGATATTGATGGTGGGCCAAACCGGGCTCTTTTCGAAGTTCTCCTGTTTCCTGAATTTCATCCAACCAACACTTTCCAGACGTATTCCATCCCCCATCATGTAATTTCAACTACATTCATTCTCTTCATATCACATTTTACCTCATCTCATGTTATTAAAAAATATGCCGGTTTAGAAAACCACATGTGTTTTAAGTATGTGGTTGCGGACACATTCATGAACATCCTTATCACTCCAAGCCTGTGTGTCAATTAGGGCAGAATAGGAGTGTTGTGCTCCCTTTTCGAGGCCTTGGACCCAATCCAAATAAATGGCGGTATGAGTCGTGTTTGCGATTTTTTTATGCGTGTCGAACCAGAAACACGATAACAAAGAGCATATTAAACGTAGAGTTGATTTCATCTCACTCATTCCATTATATAAATATTGGAAAATACAATGAACCAAAAATAAGGCGATAATAGCAAAGAAGACTTGTTTCGGCAGGAGATCCTGCATATACAGTTAGTGCAGAAAGTAGTGATACAATTAAAAATAACGCAGAGAGAAATAAATAATTTCATTATTTCTTTACTACATACAAAAACAAAAATATACACCTTTAAATTGAACTCTATGAAGTTAAATATAGTACACAGACGAGGAGAATGAAAGCACGGGACGAAGGGCGGCACAGAGAATTGCAAGCGATACTATGGCAACACTCATGACGTATGAAATACCTACTACTTTCATTCACTTCGTCTGTGGACAATATACGCAGTTTCCTCTGTTTTAATATGACAATTAACGAGTAAAAAATAATTTGAACATGAACAACAAAAATTAACAAACAAAAAGTATTGATACAGTACTAAGTTTTGTCCAACAGAATGTTCACATGAAGTCGAGTGGGGGTGAGTCTGGTAGTGTTGTTATTCACTCTTAGCCTTGAATACTTTGCCGTGTAATTGTGTGTGTTCTGGCTGCAGATTAACGCTGGAATGGGGCGCAAAGGTAGAAAGACTACAGTAAAAGAAAGGGAATTAATTATTGGTTTACATATCAGTAAATCGCTAAATGGAATTAGTGAAATAACTGGAAGTCAGCATATAATTGATAGAGTTGGCGAACGAAAATCTTTAGAAAATAGTCAGAGATCAGGACGTCCTGAAAAACTGTATGTTAATGTTGAAAAATCATTAATGTGAACAGTAAAGCAAAAACCTAAAAGTAGTGTCTTTAAATTAGCAGCTGGTATCAAGAATAACTAATATTAGTATTTCTGCTAGCAATGTTTTTAACAGTCTATGGGCTAACGAACTGCATGGGAAAACAGCCCATAAAAATGCTTAATAAGTGAAAGAAAAATTTGAACTTCGGTAAAACTTACATAAACAGCGCCAGGGCGAAGGAAAGAAGGAAATTCTGCGTTTATGCAACAATATATATAAAGAAGGTGAATGAAGAATTGACTGAGACGGTGTTAATACCAATACCGAAGAAAAACAATGCAAAGAAATGTAAGGAGTTCAGGACTATCAGCTTGATATCACACTCTGCAAAGATTCTCCTGCGAATACTGAATAGGCGTTTACGTTCTACGATGGAAAGCGAATTGGAAGGGAAAGGGTACAAGAGATGCAATTGGATTGATACGAACAATAGGAGAAAGATATATAGGAAAATATAAAGACGTTTATGCAGTATTTGGAAAAGGCCTTTGACAGAGTAAATTGGAATAAACTCCTGAAGATCTTGAAGAAAATTGGCGTGAACTGGAAGGAGAGGAGGCTCATAAGTAGTCTTTATATGAAACAGCGAATAAAAGTGAAGATAGGAGAAGAAATGTCAGAGAGAAGAGAAATTGGAAGGGGGTAATGCATGGATGTCCTCTATCACCTATTCGTTTCAACATCTACCTGGAAGACCTAATGAAGAACTGCTTCAGCAATACGGGAGGCGTAAACATGGGAGGAAGAAGAATAAAGTGCATAAGATTTGCTGATGATGTGGCTTTGCTAGCAGAAAATGCAATGACATTGAGGAACGTGCTGATGGAGCTGAATGATAAGTGCGATGATTATGGGATGAAGATAAATATAAATAAGACAAAGGCCATGCTTATAGGAAAGAAACCAAGGAAGATAAACACGAGGATTAAAGATGAGGTCATTGAGCAAGTGGAGAGCTTCACATATTTGGGTTGTACTATCAGTAGTAACATCAACTGCGGTCAAGAAGTAAAGCATAGGATAGCAATGGCAAAATAAGCTTTTAACAAGAAGAGAAGCATTTTCTGCGGACCTTTGGCAAAATAATTGCGGAAGAGACTAGTGAAGTGCTTTGTGTGGAGTGTAGCATTGTATGATGCAGAGACTTGGACGACGGAATGAGGAAAAGCGACTGGAAGCTTTCGAGATGTGGATATGGAGAAGAATGGAACGTATAAAATGGACAGACAAAGTGAGAAATAAAAATGTGCTAGACAGAGTGGGTGAAAGAAGAACAATCCTGAAACTCATAAAGAAGAGGAAAATAAATTGGATTGGCCACTGGCTAAGAAGAAACTGCCTGCTGAAGGATGCTCTAGAAGGAATGGTCAACGGAAAGAAAGTTAGAGGCAGAAAAAGACATCAGACGATAGACAATATTAAAATAAATGGTTTGTATGCAGATACAAAAAGGAAAGCTGAGTTAAGGAAAGAGTAGAGAATTCTGAGTTTGCAGTGAAAGACTTGCTCTTGAGCTATGAATGAATGAAACAGCGCCAAAGAATTTAGTAAAAAAGCAATTTATACTGACGAGCCTAAAATCAACATTTTCCGTTCGGATGGAAGAAGAAAAGTCTGGAGGAATTAAAATACAGAGCTACAAAGCAAAATGTCCAACCCACTATGAAACATAGTGGTGGTTCTGTATTAGTATGAGTACCTCTGGAGTCGGGACCTTGCATTTTATCGATGGTGTGATGGATCACAAACAGTATATGAACATATTGAAGACCTCTGCAGAGGAAATGGGGATAAAACAAGATTTTGTATTTATGCAAGATAATGATCCCAAACACATCGGTTTCAATACGCGTTTATGGATTTTGTATAACACACCTCACTAGTCTCCGGACATAAACCCCGTTGAGAATTTATGGGAACATTTGAAAAGGAGAATTCGTTCAAGGGAGGTTTCAAACAAGCAAGACCTGAGAAACGCTTTGAAAATAGAATGGAGAAATATAGCTTCTTCAGCAACTTCAAATTTAGTCGGGTCGATGCTACGTCGTCCTGAAGCCATCTTGGAATCAATGGAGCTTCCAACCAAGCACTGAACTCAAAAAGTAAAGACTCAAACGGTCATAATATGAGACTGTATCAATACTTCTTGTTTGTTAATGTTTGTTGTCCGTGTATAAATTATTTTTTACTCGTTACTTGTTATGTTAGAACAGAGGAAACTGCGTTTATTTAACTTTACAGAGTGCAATGTAAAGATGTATAATTTTGTTTTTTTATATAGTGAAGAAATAATTAAATTATTTATTTCTCTCCGTGATATTTTTAAGTGTATAAATACTTTTTGCACTAACTGTAGGGAGTTCTACAGCTGGAATTGAGTTCAAAGAGAAGTATTAGGCCTAAGCCTTGATAATTATGAAGATACAATAGTTGTAATTGTTCACAGCTATCCAACAAGACATTTAACTCGAAGCAATAATGACATCTAACGGAAGTATGCCCTAACTAATAACGTACGCTAGACAAAAGGACACATAAAATGCTAGGGTGAGTTTTTTTTGTTAGCTTTTCAAGTTTAAGACCGATTGTATAACTGTTGCATTGTTTACAGCTATGACCATTGTATCTTACCCCATTCTAGAGTATGCAAATGAAAATTGGTATAAATAACGTAAGCCTATATCACATACTATGAAACTACCAATTTTAAAGTTCCGTCTTAAATGAGCGATATGTGAATGTGGACTATGGAAGATAAGGTGCTCCAGGGGACCCATGGGAGTATGGGTGCAGGATTCCACCCATAGCGGTATAAAGGACAGGAAAGTAAGGCTAGTCTTATGTTCTCCGAGACTTAATCCACAGGAATATTCCGTACTGCGTGGTCTCGAGGGTCAGTCTGAATAAGAAAGATTGGTGAAAATTTTTACATGTCCATTGAACGGTACTGAAGCAGGACAAGTGTGGAAAATGAACTTCATAAACATCACCGTTTGGTTTCCTTAAGTCATGACATTGTATTAACCTGTTTCGGCCTGAATAGAAAGTTATTTTGAGTGACGTTCTTTCTGTACGTTGATTGGTAATCATCTATTTTGATGATTCCATTCGAGAAACATGTTTGATAATAATTAAAATCACCATCCTTCCATGTGTTGGTCTTGTCAGTATCTGAATGATATACCGGTTTTCACGAGTATTCTCTTCCTTGGACAACCCATTGTTTTTTTTTTTTTGCCATGGTGTCGATACCGTGTGACGGCTCAACGTATATTTGTTCTAGGCATTCTGATAAGTTGCTACTGCCAATTTCTCTGGTAAATAATCACAAATGTAGTTTAAGTTTTGGTAGATGATTCAATATGTCGGTCGCGGTCTAGTGGCTATGTTCCTTGCTCTAGTCTCAAGAGTTGCGAGTTTAGTCCCGGCCGGGATCGATGGATTTTTAGGATGGAAAAATCCAAGTGATAAATCCTCAGGAAGGGACTTAGGTCATGGGTCTCAAGTCTGAACAGTCTTAAGCCTAAAAGAATAGGCCGCTGAGCAAATTTTATCCAACGTTCTACCATCAAAGCAATAACTTAGTTGTCTATTAGATGCCTCTTGAGGCGACATGCTGACCATATGTCATTCACGACATCTATAGGGAAATTAGCGACACTGAATTAGATTGGTTAAAAAAAACCAAAGAGTAGAGGGCCGATTTGCTATGATGGATGGGTGAATGATGCAAAATAATATCCATATATTTTATGATCCCAGTTGGTGAAACCTGCGACGTATACACCAGAATAATATAATTCTGGGTATTTCTGGATTTAAAAAATTGGCAGTACTTATAAAGTTAAAACAATGTCAATATAAATCAGAAAGCCATCGTTAATAAGTATCGTTACAGCAAAATGTAATGGATATTGATGATGCATTTTATTAAAATATAATGATAAACAGAGAATACAAGAGTTCACAGTCAACAACCCTCGTGTATGTGTGACCTGTGTACATCCACGTCAACCCGCGTCACAATCAATAACTAATCAGTAATTGCTCTGCTCTACATGTGTTTGTTAAGAGTCTATTGTTTTTATTTCAGTATATTGCAAATTTGATTTTTTATGTTGTTTCACGTTCAAGTGTTTTTGCTTCCAAAAAGCAATATTGTATCCGATGTCAAATTGATCACAATACTACGTGACTTTTCACTTTTTGAGTGCTCAGGTCACTGGACTCTTTTTATCTATCAACATGGTCTAGTGGCTACCATGTTGGGCTCAGGATCCCAGTTCTCACTTTCAAGCTAGATACTGTAAACACAGTTGATTAGTTCTTACTTTGTGATTTAATATAATATTTAATTAAGCTCCGAAGCCATCCCATATCATATCTCAATTTAATTTTATTATTGGTTCTGTATTAAATGTAAACTTTAACAGCTGATTTTTTGTCTGAAACCCTGGATACCTTATCTCTTTTTAATTAATGCATTATTGCTTATTTATTTATTTATTTATTCTGGTAGAGATAAGGCCATGTGACCTTCTCTTCCTTTCACCTAGGACATATTTCATATTAAAATACAATTATCACAATAATTTAGGGGTCTGAAGAAAAACAGGTAGATCCATTTTAGTTATTTTAGAATAATTAAAAACTGTTTTAAAGATTAATTATGCTTTCTGTAAAGTTCAAACTGTCACTTAACACGGAATTTAACACTATATCCTTGTAATGTAATAGTTTGAAATTTATAGAAAGCTTAATTAATTTTTAAAACAACTTTTCTAATTATCTAAAATAATACCCTTTTTTCCCCAAATCCCACAATTATATTATATGTATCGCCAGGAGGGATGGTGATATACAATTGTTAATAGCTAGTTTGTTCACCAGATTCTTCATTATAATTGCAAATTACTTTGCAGTACATTTGTTAAGAAGGTATGAGATACTGACGATAGTGATTCGACCGTCGGATGAGGACGTTAACCCGGGTTGCCTCGTGGTGCTTTTCGACAAACGAAGGCTGTATGCCGGCATCGGATTTAACCTTCACCCTTCTTTTCATCACCATCTCTCATAGAATGCACTTTATATTACACAAACACATTAACATACACTCATTCTATGTACACAATACAATAATACAACATTTACGTAAAGTGGTCTGCCAAAGTGCTGCGTGAATTTAAAGAAGACAACATTAACTCCATCCATCCACCCAGAGCGGAACACTAAGCATGAAAATAGTAGTGGGTGACATTAGAACACACACACATATTAGGTACTAAAATCTGGTCAGACAATAATAAATGTAGGCCTAATAGCTATAATCGTCCGCGGTGGACTAGTGGTTTTGCTCCTTGCCTCTGGTTCCGAGGGTCGCGGGTTCAAACCCGGTCGCGGTCAATGCTTTTTAGGTCGGAAAAATCCGAGGAGCAAATCCTCCGAGAGGGACTTTAAGCCACGGGACCGAGTCTGATGATTTTCAGGCTCGTAAAGATTCTTAAGCCTGAGTAAAGAGCATCTAAGCAAAATTTACCGACATCGACGTGCTAGTAATACCTTTGAATGCAGGCTTTAACCCGGAATCACTCAACATTAGTAATACCTTTGTTTGCCTGTTAGATGTCTCATTAAGTCGGTGTGTTGACCACATGACATCTACGAGCAAATAAGGTAACTAAAATTAACTTCTTTTAAATGAGAGGTTATTATAGATCGATACAATAGCTACAGTGAGATCAGTTTAGTGGTGGAAGGCAGACGCGGAGTTTGTGCTGTGCAACAACGAAGGTTTACACGTGCAGGCACGGGACTTGAAATGTGCGCTCACTCGGCAGTTTACGAGTTCATGGCCACAGTCAGATAGTGTACCTCAAGTAGATAAGGTGCTTGATCGCTTTTGCTTGTGAACTGAATGACGTGTGTATAATGTAAACTGAATGGCATGTGTATAAGTTATTTCAATTTTAAAATTTGTATCTTATAAAACATAAGTGTAAAGTGAATCACGTGTGTATGAGTGTAAACTGTATAATGGCTAATAATTTTTCTACTGAACAACGTGTATTTATTTATGAACAATATTTATTAACTCAGTCTGCCAGCCAAGTACAAAGACGTTTTAAAACACGATTCCCGGGTGTAAAAAGTCCATCACGTTCAACAGTCCATAATATTTACAACAAACTTTATAAAGAGGTGTCAAAAATGTATGGACAACGGAGGTGAACAGTTCCAACACCTGCTTCAATAAAGTTGGTAAGTACGACAATTTGTAAAATAGTTACGAAAATATGTGTGGTTGTATCATCGCGATCCTACGCTCTCCGTTCCTCCCACGCGAGTGCGTCAGCAGTTTATAGTGAAATCCCCGCGTCTGCCTTCCACTACTAAACTGATCTCCCTGTATAACTTAAAAATATCAACGGTAATTAAAATTAATACTGTATACTAATAAAGTAAAAACAAAATAAGATAAATAAAACAGTAGACAGCCCTACCAAATACATAAAAAAATATTAAATAAGCAATGTATTAATCTATCAGCTGGCATGCCGTAACGAAACAATACAAGCCTGGAAGTTGCGGGCTCGAGACCCGATGATGAAACCATTTTCAAACTGGCCTAAATATTCTGGCTGCACCATGGAAATTAGTATCAGACGTATGTTCTGCATGACTGACATCTCGTGCCGATTGTCTAGACAGGTGGGAGCCTCAACCTCCTACCATCTCAACGGCCTCTTGTGGATTCATTTCACCTTTTACTAATCTCTCGTTTATATATAACATAAACAATTCACCAATCATCATAACATTTTAAAAATATGAAAACCTTAATTGCTAAAAGATTAGTATTGATCAGGTATCTTTGTTGGTTTGTATTAAACAATTTTTCAATTTGTTTTTGAAGGATGTTGTAATTTAACAATGTTAAGATAGGCCAGGAGAGAATTGCATGTTCTGGCAAGTCAAAACTGTGACATGTAGTAACGTAACGTGTTCATGCCATCATGCGCCTAAATAATTGTATAAAATTAGATATTGGTTTCGAATTAATAAATAATTTTGAGTAAAATATGCCATATACAATGAGAAGCAACTTACGATTCAAGAGATCAAAAAAATTGGAAAAATCGAAAAAAAATCATAGAGACGATAATAGACAACTAGATCTAATACGACGTGTAAAATTGATTGTGACGGATAAAACAGGCAAACAAACAAGTCATAAAAAACAAAGAGATCATTCAAAGAGCATGTCTATGAACAGATAATCTACGTATAGCAAATTTAACTGAAGATGGAGGTAAGACTTCTCGAAACATGTTCTAAAGTAAATAAAAATCAATTGTGTTTCCGAAAAAATACAATTTCATTGTCTGTTGTGTTCCTTAGCAGTTACTGATATAACTTTCATTCCCAGTGTAGTTCCTGAATTAAAATAAATTAATACAGGGTAATGCATGGTGCATCTGTACCTTAAATACCGTTTTTGTTGCTTCTAATATAGAATTTTACTAAACACCATACAGTATGGTGTTTGCATATATTTAAAATGTTCCTGAATAACGTGATGTAAACAAATTAACTATGAGTTTTATTTAATTATTACAGAAAATATAAGTCAATAATTTTTCCTCTTAAGTTTATAATGTGGGACTGAAAGTGACACCTTATGAAATAGTTAAAATTCGAAACGGGGAGATCAAAATTGAGTTGAATGTACTTCTTAATGGGACACGATTATTCATTTAGTAGATGTTTAGCATAGGCCTACCAAACACTGAGTATTTGACTATCATCTGTTCGCTTAACTCATTTGTAGAGATCCGTGAAAGTGGTTTTATTTTTAGAGAAAATTTGTTTTAAAATTTCAATATTTCGATGTTATTGGGGAATTTGGCCGTGTTATTCTAAAAAAATGTAAATTTGAGTCTTTTTAATCTTAGTTTAGTACATTAAACACAATAAGAATGATATATCCAGTAGTTTAAGGTCAATGTTTAGCTTGTACAATTGATATCGATTTCAATACACTAAAATGCACAAAAATTTAATCCTAGTCGCTAATATGTAAGCAAAATTTACCTTAATTAATATAAAATTATAGAATATTCACCTGAAAGGTCCGTCTCCTCAACTTAATTATCATTTAACTGTAGCGCTTTCGGGACTTGTCCCATCATCGGCAGGATTCAAAACTGGTGTTTCACTGAAGATCTGGTAGAGGGGGTTGCATGTATTTGGTTCGTTTTCGTTTATCAGGCTGTCGTTGTGAGCTTCTTTCATGATTTCCATCTCTTCGAGTACGTTTATCTTCGCTGGATTATTTTCTCTGTGCATTACTGTTAGGGTGTTTTCAATATTTAACATGCGATGTCCTTCATGGATAACGTGTTTTGCATAGCTTGATTTACCTTCTGCGTGAATGAAGTCTCGAAAATGTTCTTTGAATCTGATGTTAAAACTCCTGTTTGTCCTTCCTATATAAAATTTGTTGCAGTCCTTACATGTCAGTTTATAAACTCCTTTGCTGTTGAAAATGTTATTTTCTTCAATGTTATTGTTTATTATGTTGTTTAATTTGTTATTGGTTCTGTATGCTATTTTTACCTTTTTTATCGGCTTTCTTTAGTGCATTGGCTAATTTTGTTGTTTCTTTTCCTGTGTATGTAAGTGTTATCCATGTTTTCTTGTTGTTGTCAGATTCTTTTTCTAGTTTAGTTATGTTGGTTATGTTGTTCTTCTTCCTTTTTGTTTTTTTACGAGCTTATCTATGAATTCTTCATTATAGCCATTGGTTTTTGCCATATACTTAATGTAGTTGAGTTCTTGGATATAATTGTCTTTGCTTAATGGGAGTTTCAACATTCTACTGACTAAGCTATTAAATGTACTAATTTTCTGTTGAAAAGGGTGTGTAGAATTTTTGTTTATGGCCAGAGCATTGTTTGTGGGTTTCCGGTAGATACCGATTTCTAGTTTATTGTTGTGTAGATTTTTGGTTATAGACAAATCTAAGTAGTTTATGCTGTTGTTAACTTCTATTTCTTCGGTGAAGGTGATTTTTTTTTTTCATGCATGTTGTTTAAGTCTTGTAGTATTTCTTTTTCTTTTCTGTTTTCATTTTCATATATTACTAGTACATCATCGACATATCGTGTTATTAGTTTTATGTTGAATTTGTGTATTAGTTCCTCAAAATGTTTATTTTCCAGTTCTTGTAGGAAGATTTCTGCCATTATTCCAGATGTAGGACTCCCCATCGGGATCCCGTCTTCTTGAATAAATAGTTCATTGTTAAATTGGAAGTAATTTTGCTTTATTGTTGTTGTTATTAGTTTGTTTAACTGATTGATATAGTTATCTTCAAGTTTACTGTCTGTAAGTTTTTGTTTTATTATGTTTGCTGTTTCGTTTATCGGGATATTAGTGTACAGGTTTTTTATGTCGAATGACGTCATTTTAGTATTCCTATTGATTTCTAAATGCTGTAGTTTGTCTGCTAGTTCAAATGAGTTCTTAATTGTGTAACGATTTTCAAGTTTGACATCATTTTTCATTTTCTGAGCGACTAATTTGGAAATTTTATAGTTAGGAGCATTCATGCAATTAACAACTGGTCTTATGGGAATGTTGTCTTTATGGATTTTTGGAAGGGCTTTCATTACTGGTGGTGAGGGAGTATTATTTACCCATTTGGCGTTTTTGTATTTGTTATGTTCATTATTGGTTGTGTTGGTGATTAGAGGGCACGATTTTAGTGCTTCTTTTATTTGTCTGCTATACTTTCCTGTGGGATCTTTTTCTATTTTTTTTTTGAAATTGTTTTCTTTTATAAATTGCTTGGTTTTATTGATGTATTCTTCCTTTTCCATAATAACTATTGTGTTGCCCTTGTCGGATTTTGTGTGTATTATATTATTGTTCTTAAATTTTCTTTTTATTTTAGAGATGTTCTTGAGAGTTTGTTTATCTTTGATGTTTATTGTTGGTGGAGTTTCTTTTATGACTTTAGCTGCTTCGTATCTAATATGATTTTTGTTATTAATGTTAAGTTTGTTTATTGCAATTTCAGTTTCAGTAATTAAATTTTGTTGTGTTCTTTTTGCGTTGTGTGTAGGGAAATTGAATTTGTATCCCTTTTCTAGCAAGTCGGTTTCCTGTTTGTTGAATTTTATTTTTGTAAGGTTTGTAATTCTTTTGTCTTCAAAATTGTGTGATTTGTTATGTTTTAGACATGTGTTGTGTTGCATGGCCTTTAATTTAGTTAGCTTCTTGTTCATTGTTTCATATTTATTGCACATGTTATTATTAATGTTTTCGTGAATTTGGTTTTCTATGATTGTCCAACATTTGCCAAATAGTAAGGCGGCTTCTTGTGTGTAGTAGTATAGCTGGTTGTTGATGTTTTGCTTCTTTATGTATAGGAATCTGATTTCGTTTTTTATCCAATTAATTTCGCGCCTGTTTTTGTACTTTGGTTGCTGTATTATTTCTGTTTTTTATTTTTATTTTAGCGTAGTTAGGTATTATATTGTGTTTTAAGCATTCTTTATTGAAGTGTATGTTTCGCGATCGTTTTGTGAAGTTGCGTTTTGAGGTTAGAATACTTGTGTTTAATTCTAGCCTGACTGGCTGCATAATCAACTTTTATAAGATTCATGATGTGTTCCGTTGAGGTTTATTCAAAATTAATATAAAATTATAGAATATTCACCTGAAAGGTCCGTCTCCTCAACTTAATTATCATTTAACTGTAGCGCTTTCGGGACTTGTCCCATCATCGGCAGGATTCAAAACTGGTGTTTCACTGAAGATCTGGTAGAGGGGGTTGCATGTATTTGGTTCGTTTTCGTTTATCAGGCTGTCGTTGTGAGCTGCTTTCATGATTTCCATCTCTTCGAGTACGTTTATCTTCGCTGGATTATTTTCTCTGTGCATTACTGTTAGGGTGTTTTCAATATTTAACATGCGATGTCCTTCATGGATAACGTGTTTTGCATAGCTTGATTTACCTTCTGCGTGAATGAAGTCTCGAAAATGTTCTTTGAATCTGATGTTAAAACTCCTGTTTGTCCTTCCTATATAAAATTTGTTGCAGTCCTTACATGTCAGTTTATAAACTCCTTTGCTGTTGAAAATGTTATTTTCTTCAATGTTATTGTTTATTATGTTGTTTAATTTGTTATTGGTTCTGTATGCTATTTTTTACGTTTTTATCGGCTTTCTTTAGTGCATTGGCTAATTTTGTTGTTTCTTTTCCTGTGTATGTAAGTGTTATCCATGTTTTCTTGTTGTTGTCAGATTCTTTTTCTAGTTTAGTTATGTTGGTTATGTTGTTCTTCCTTTTTTGTTTTTTTACGAGCTTATCTATGAATTCTTCATTATAGCCATTGGTTTTTGCCATATACTTAATGTAGTTGAGTTCTTGGATATAATTGTCTTTGCTTAATGGGAGTTTCAACATTCTACTGACTAAGCTATTAAATGTACTAATTTTCTGTTGAAAAGGGTGTGTAGAATTTTTGTTTATGGCCAGAGCATTGTTTGTGGGTTTCCGGTAGATACCGATTTCTAGTTTATTGTTGTGTAGATTTTTGGTTATAGACAAATCTAAGTAGTTTATGCTGTTGTTAACTTCTATTTCTTCGGTGAAAGTGATTTTTTTCATGCATGTTGTTTAAGTCTTGTAGTATTTCTTTTTCTTTTCTGTTTTCATTTTCATATATTACTAGTACATCATCGACATATCGTGTTATTAGTTTTATGTTGAATTTGTGTATTAGTTCCTCAAAATGTTTATTTTCCAGTTCTTGTAGGAAGATTTCTGCCATTATTCCAGATGTAGGACTCCCCATCGGGATCCCGTCTTCTTGAATAAATAGTTCATTGTTAAATTGGAAGTAATTTTGCTTTATTGTTGTTGTTATTAGTTTGTTTAACTGATTGATATAGTTATCTTCAAGTTTACTGTCTGTTAGTTTTTGTTTTATTATGTTTGCTGTTTCGTTTATCGGGATATTAGTGTACAGGTTTTTTATGTCGAATGACGTCATTTTAGTATTCCTATTGATTTCTAAATGCTGTAGTTTGTCTGCTAGTTCAAATGAGTTCTTAATTGTGTAACGATTTTCAAGTTTGACATCATTTTTCATTTTCTGAGCGACTAATTTGGAAATTTTATAGTTAGGAGCATTCATGCAATTAACAACTGGTCTTATGGGAATGTTGTCTTTATGGATTTTTGGAAGGGCTTTCATTACTGGTGGTGAGGGAGTATTATTTACCCATTTGGCGTTTTTGTATTTGTTATGTTCATTATTGGTTGTGTTGGTGATTAGAGGGCACGATTTTAGTGCTTCTTTTATTTGTCTGCTATACTTTCCTGTGGGATCTTTTTCTATTTTTTTGAAATTGTTTTCTTTTATAAATTGCTTGGTTTTGTTGATGTATTCTTCCTTTTCCATAATAACTGTTGTGTTGCCCTTGTCAGCTTTTGTGTGTATTATATTATTGTTCTTAAATTTTCTTTTTATTTTAGAGATGTTCTTGAGAGTTTGTTTATCTTTGATGTTTATTGTTGGTGGAGTTTCTTTTATGACTTTAGCTGCTTCGTATCTAATATGATTTTTGTTATTAATGTTAAGTTTGTTTATTGCAATTTCAGTTTCAGTAATTAAATTTTGTTGTGTTCTTTTTGCGTTGTGTGTAGGGAAATTGAATTTGTATCCCTTTTCTAGCAAGTCGGTTTCCTGTTTGTTGAATTTTATTTTTGTAAGGTTTGTAATTCTTTTGTCTTCAAAATTGTGTGATTTGTTATGTTTTAGATATGTGTTGTGTTGCATGGCCTTTAATTTAGTTAGCTTCTTGTTCATTGTTTCATATTTATTGCACATGTTATTATTAATGTTTTCGTGAATTTGGTTTTCTATGATTGTCATAAAAGTCATAAAAGAAACTCCACCAACAATAAACATCAAAGATAAACAAACTCTCAAGAACATCTCTAAAATAAAAAGAAAATTTAAGAACAATAATATAATACACACAAAAGCCGACAAGGGCAACACAATAGTTATTATGGAAAAGGAAGAATACATCAACAAAACCAAGCAATTTATAAAAGAAAACAATTTCAAAAAAATAGAAAAGATCCCACAGGAAAGTATAGCAGACAAATAAAAGAAGCACTAAAATCGTGCCCTCTAATCACCAACACAACCAATAATGAACATAACAAATACAAAAACGCCAAATGGGTAAATAATACTCCCTCACCACCAGTAATGAAAGCCCTTCCAAAAATCCATAAAGACAACATTCCCATAAGACCAGTTGTTAATTGCATGAATGCTCCTAACTATAAAATTTCCAAATTAGTCGCTCAGAAAATGAAAAATGATGTCAAACTTGAAAATCGTTACACAATTAAGAACTCATTTGAACTAGCAGACAAACTACAGCATTTAGAAATCAATAGGAATACTAAAATGACGTCATTCGACATAAAAAACCTGTACACTAATATCCCGATAAACGAAACAGCAAACATAATAAAACAAAAACTAACAGACAGTAAACTTGAAGATAACTATATCAATCAGTTAAACAAACTAATAACAACAACAATAAAGCAAAATTACTTCCAATTTAACAATGAACTATTTATTCAAGAAGACGGGATCCCGATGGGGAGTCCTACATCTGGAATAATGGCAGAAATCTTCCTACAAGAACTGGAAATAAACATTTTGAGGAACTAATACACAAATTCAACATAAAACTAATAACACGATATGTCGATGATGTACTAGTAATATATGAAAATGAAAACAGAAAAGAAAAAGAAATACTACAAGACTTAAACAACATGCATGAAAAAATCACTTTCACCGAAGAAATAGAAGTTAACAACAGCATAAACTACTTAGATTTGTCTATAACCAAAAATCTACACAACAATAAACTAGAAATCGGTATCTACCGGAAACCCACAAACAATGCTCTGGCCATAAACAAAAATTCTACACACCCTTTTCAACAGAAAATTAGTACATTTAATAGCTTAGTCAGTAGAATGTTGAAACTCCCATTAAGCAAAGACAATTATATCCAAGAACTCAACTACATTAAGTATATGGCAAAAACCAATGGCTATAATGAAGAATTCATAGATAAGCTCATAAAAAAACAAAAAAGGAAGAACAACATAACCAACATAACTAAACTAGAAAAAGAATCTGACAACAACAAGAAAACATGGATAACACTTACATACACAGGAAAAGAAACAACAAAATTAGCCAATGCACTAAAGAAAGCCGATAAAAACGTAAAAATAGCATACAGAACCAATAACAAATTAAACAACATAATAAACAATAACATTGAAGAAAATAACATTTTCAACAGCAAAGGAGTTTATAAACTGACATGTAAGGACTGCAACAAATTTTATATAGGAAGGACAAACAGGAGTTTTAACATCAGATTCAAAGAACATTTTCGAGACTTCATTCACGCAGAAGGTAAATCAAGCTATGCAAAACACGTTATCCATGAAGGACATCGCATGTTAAATATTGAAAACACCCTAACAGTAATGCACAGAGAAAATAATCCAGCGAAGATAAACGTACTCGAAGAGATGGAAATCATGAAAGCAGCTCACAACGACAGCCTGATAAACGAAAACGAACCAAATACATGCAACCCCCTCTACCAGATCTTCAGTGAAACACCAGTTTTGAATCCTGCCGATGATGGGACAAGTCCCGAAAGCGCTACAGTTAAATGATAATTAAGTTGAGGAGACGGACCTTTCAGGTGAATATTCTATAATTTTATATTAATTTTGAATAAACCTCAACGGAACACATCATGAATCTTATAAAAGTTGAAAATTTACCTTTTAAGAAAAAACAACCATGATGATTATCTCTGCACGACCATTGTTGTTCAAACTGTCAGTAGGCTACATGTTTTGTTACATTTTGTTAAAAATCCATGTTATAGGTATGTAATCCAATAGAAAAATGCGTTTATGTAATTAAATTCTGTTTTAATTAAATTGCGAATAATAATATTTATCAATATTAGATAAATACTCATGGTTCATTGTTGGCTTATTCAAATTTGTCAGTGCTTGCATTATTGTCAGGTTACTGCTTATACTTAAATGTTTTCTTGAGATTTGAACATACCATTACTTAATAATGATTGATAATTATGTCTGCAAAAATTTAGGGGGAAAAACTTATCTTACACGTTAATATTATTCGTATTTCTTGGAATTCATATTGGCTATAGAATTTAAAATCTATGGAGAGACCATATTTGAGCATTAGAAGGACAAAAATATTACCTCTATGTTGTGAACTGTGTTGCAACCATTTCCCTTTGCAAGACTGCATGGAGAAAGCAGATATGGCGTCATCAGGTATGGCAGTTAAAAAGAAGATGCAATCCGAAACAGTGTTTAAAAATGCATTACGAAAATTTCGCGAATAGAACAAACAATCTCCGGATTCGTTGAAAATGTTTAATTTCCGTGTTATTTCGCGACTCATAAATGCTTTTTTTGAGGTAATGGGAAGTGGAATTAACAACTGGTACAAGAAAATTACAAAATTAGAGCATTTTGCGTTATCGCGACTCGCGAATTTCACGGACCTCTACTCATTTCGTATATGTTTACCATACTTCGTTCACCGCTGTGGTCTCGAGGCAGTGAGCTGTCTTGTCACGCAGCGGACCGAGTTCGATCCACGGTAGGGAAAGTTTCCTGGGTGAGGTTTATTTTTTCGGGATTTTACCTCACCTGTAAGACAAATGTCAGGTAAACTTTAAGGCACAAACGGTCGCCGAACACCATCTGGCCATCATTATCATATTCGCATCATTATATTAAGGCCTCTTCTGGCACATCACCACCTTTCATATCATAGGGGCAGCCATAACCTCGCCTTCCAGTCGCCCCAATTTCAGAAGTGGGTTACAAGTACGCCATGCTAGGAGAGAATATCACAAATGTCATAATAACAACCTGGCGGCAGTGAATGAAAAAAGTAGCGCAAAATCACAAACATTTGTCACATTAGTAATATCTGCTCGCAAAACTAATTCGCATAGCGAAAGAAAAAGGATATTATACTACAACTACTCTCGAACTGTAATTAAAAATATATTATAAAATAGGTAGTAGCATCCAGCTTGGTAATTTTCGAAGCAAATAGAGTGAAGTTAGGTGGTGTAATAAATAGTAATTGTATTTAATTATACTGTCACAATACCTTAATTACAACAGGTTACATCGTGACATCTTGCGGCGCTTGAGCTAATTAAGTGCTGTATTATAGCACAGACATCTAGTGACGCATCAGTTAATTAAGTCGTATATTACATTGGACAGTCAGTTACTAAAAAAAGCACGAGAGGTATTTTATCTAATCCATCAAGTTTGAATTTACTACACAAGCTATATGAGGGATGTTCCATATTTTAATGGAATTTAGCGTTAAATAACCTTTAGTTGTAGGTTGCAAGATTTATTGGCATAATTGTGGCACGACACGCAACTATATTGTGTGTAACTTATTTACAGCTGTTTGGCAAACATAAGAGAAATTTCATTTATCTTAGGCCCATAGAAAAAGAAGACGGTAGTACAGATTTCATGTATGAATTCCATGTGGTAAAATAAAATTACAACTGTTGGGTCATAAATCTATTGTTTTGTCAAGAAATAGGCCTATGTATTGATGAATATTAGTCTGGCAATAAATTTTGTTTTATTAAGCTTTAAGTTATATCATTATATAATTCTATATAATTAACGCATATTGGTAGGATTATATAAACAGGCCTATTGTTGGTACAACGAGTACAAGAAAACGCATTTTTGTAATATCCAGTATGGAAATTTGTTTTGTAAGTAGGCCTAATATGTATTAAATCCTGATACGGAATTTATAATTTGAATTGAGAAAACAAGGCAATGTTAAATTTATATAATGATTTCCAGGAACATTGCAATATTGATCTTGCGCAGTTTGTTGTAGGGAGTGGCTACCTGGAAATTAATATATGATCTTCAGGTTATGTTTAACCTTTTCAAATTATGCTTCTGTGTAGAGGGCGTGACCATTGTGAAAACATGCTTGTCCCAACAACTATTATTCTTTCCTGATTCTTCAGCTGAAACACTGGTCTGTACTGCATGCTAGTATAAACAATAGAACAATCTAAATTAAATTGCTTTCAAAAGCGATCACAAAACCATTCTCGATAATAAAGAGAACTGATTTATTATTGATTTTTTTAGCATACAACACGTATTTAATATCATTGGAAGTCTACTAGGTCCACGTAAAGTGGTAGGGCCTACGAGACCCATTCATTTTGTGTTATGTTCAAAGGACATTTAAGAGAAGATGGCCTGAAATGTTTTTTTATTTCATATTTACAATTTTTGGCTTAAAAGAAGGCCAATACCTTGCAAGTTAGGAATTCATTTCAGAAAGTTATGTATGTATATTGGGCACGCCGTAGCGTAGTTGGTTAAGGCAGTACTTTACAAACCGGAAGGTCAAGGGTTCAAGTCCCGGTGGGGTCAATTTTTAACTGACCCAAACCTTATGGTGGCACCATGACCCCGGGGTCAACTCAGCCTCTAACTTAAATGAGTACCAGAGCTTGCTCTGGGGGTAAAGGCGGCCTTCACGCACGACTGACAATCCGACTGACATCAAGTGCCGACTGTCTTGAAAAATTGGTAACCTTAACCTCCTACTACCTCAAGGGTCTCCAATGGCCTATAGTGGGATAAATTTACCTTTATGTATGTATATATCTTAGTAGGTTTTTTAAATACCATTAAATACATAAGAATTTTCAATCTATATGAATGCTAGCATTTTATTACAGTTTTCATAAGCATGAATTTCAATCATATGACAGCAAAAAAAAAATTAAATCTATCTCCTTCAAAATTAAATATATATGCACGTAATTTATATTGAATTTTGTCCTAGACCCCGTATACAATTTTATATTTTCTCAAAGTTTAAATTAATAATTACTTATTTTAAGAATTCACACTATGAGGTACGTTCATTTTGGTAAAATGTTATCACTCACCTCATATTATTTTTATTTTAATGTGAGGCGGGTGATAAAATTTTACAAACATATATTTACACGTTTATTAAAATGATTATCACAAAACTAACAATAACAAGTTTACTATTGGTAGTAATGTAACATTGAAATGAATATAATGAATATACTCAGGCTTGCCATTCGCATGCAATAGTTTTAATATTTAGTACAAATAAAGAGAAAATGGATGCCTGTACCGGGATTTGAACCCAGGATCGCCATTTTTGCGCAATGACACTCTTCCTTTGAGCTACCCATGCATCCATGGACGGACATGCATTTTTCTCCGTCCAAAGGTGGATATCCAGGGTTAAAAATCTCGGTTTAGGGTTAATTATTTCTCTGTAGTTGTACTTTGATACGAGTTATTAAAATCCCGAAAAAAATATTATTGGCCATCAATGTAAAAACAGAACTATGAAATAATTTTGAATTTATGTATAAAATTACTGAGTTAGATACATTTTCGAAAACTCAACATTTCATATATGTATGGCTATGTGTGTGTGTGCGTCGGCCGCATTGGTCCAATGATTATGTTCTTACCTATAGTCCGAAGAGTCACGGGTTTAAACCCGGCAGGGTTGATGGATTTTTAGCACGGAAAAATCCAAGAACAGTTATTGTGGGAGAGAGTTTAAGCCGTGGGTCCCGAGTTGTATATTTTCAAGCTCGTAAAACAACTTTAAGCCTGAGAAAGAGAGGCATCTAAATAACATTTACAGACATACTATCTTAAGAGTTATACCCTGTTGCGTACTAGAGGTCTCTTGACACATGTCACTCATGACATCTTTAGGAAAATAAGCGTAACTAAAACAGATTGGTTAAGAAAGGGGAGGTCAAGGCACGACTTGGGCTGTGAAAGCCATAGGATATACAGGGCTATATATATATATATATATATATATATTAAATTTGAAGCACCAAAGGTTTTTTTTTTTAATTTCCAATTTGTTTTTTCTATGCGCCAGTATATTCTTCCTAAATGCGTAGAATATGGAATGTTACATCAAAATAGGAATAAAATGTTCATTTCATACCATCCTCTTCTCTTTAAACATTGAATCTTGAAGTGTTAAAATTAACTAAGTCTGGACAAATAGTAGGCTTTTCAAAACAAGTTTAACGTGACTAATATCTAAGAGGTTCCGAATTCAAAAGCCGACTTATTAACATAAACATATGTCTGAAATATACCAAATCGATTTCTTGAAAATAACTCAAGGAATTGAAGAGAAGATAACGAAAACACGCAAGCATTAAAATTAAGTTTGTTATGTCAACAGCATGACTCCACTTCGTGTATTATTATTGGTTAAGTTGGTCTTCCGGAGCTGCTGTGCTGGGTTCCTCTTTCCATTGTTTCTAGTATTTTAAAAGTGAAGAAAACACATTGCACGTTGAGTTTTGAAAATATTAATGTTTTGTCTTGTGATTCCAATGAACTTGGTGCAGACGAGCTTATTTAAAACAAAACAAATCTTCAACGCGTACTTTCTTCACTGTTGTGTTGAAGGTGTTACAGTTGGTGTAGGTATACCAATTGAAGAACAAAATTCTGAAAGTTTTCTTTCTTTTTTTCTTTACCTTAGTTTAACCTCTCCCTTTATAGGTCTTTTACATACAGGTGCATGCTGTATCGGGAGAGAATTTTAAATACTTTTTTTTACTACATAAGGACATGAAGGGGCTCCCTGGATGAGTGATCAGCTCAATCGCAGGACCACCTACGAGACAACAAAAACATTTAAAACAAGACACGTCATTCACTCATACGTTCAGACTAAACAAGACGAACATGATATAGATTACTGTGATGGACAAATCGTGAAAGGGGGCCATTTGGGGATTGAAGTTCTCTGATATTTGTTTTAAAACGTGAGGAAAAAAACCCGAAAACAGCTCAGCCAGGAAACAAGACTCGACCGAGGATCAAACTCTACCCCATTGCGTTTGAGCAACGACGTTTACCACTAGACATCATCGATGGACTTGACTCCATGGCGCGACAATTATAAGAGGCCCTGACCTACCAGCCGGCTGCTGGCCTCACATCCACATGTCATTACAGAGGTGGATGATCATTTAGCCAATATAGAGGTGATCTTGTGGTCAGGATGTCGAGTCCGCCAGCCGTTATAGCTAGAGCCTGCGCTTATTGCGCGATGCTCTCTGGGCACAGGTCCCATACTGACCGAAACTGTATGAGAAAATATCTTCCCCACGGGTACTCGAACCAGCGCAAGTTCTGTAGCTCTGCATCAAGGCATCATGTCTTAAACCACTCGGCCTATAGCGCGGGACTCGGATATTTTTAAAATTTAAAAATATTTACATTAATTTAAATATGAATAGCGTTACACACATTGAAGACTTTTAAATGCAATTGAACAGTACATATTCATCCTCCTCTTCCGTTCCCCTTGTAGCCTCTATATGAAATATATAATTTTATTTGACTCTGTAAATAACTCGAGATCGCTTTGACTTCTTTCATCACGTTACATCTTGCTCATATGTTTATTTTATTTCTAATTGTTAAGCTTATGTGACAGTACTGTATAAATCACACAAACGTATGAAAATCTACTGTATTAAAATGATAAACATCAACCACCATCACATTTGCTTCTCAATTTTTTTGTAAAATGTAAAACGTTTTAATATTGATAATTCGTGTAACACAAGTACAGAATAATATGCAATTCTCTAAATCAGTTTTAGTCCACAAAAAATTTCTCCAAATTTGGAGCCCATGAATAAATTTGCTTTCAAAATTAGACATAATAACAATAATAATTAATCTAATAATAAATACAAATAATAAAATAATAATAGTAATAATAGTAATAATAATAATAATAATAGTAATAATAATAATTATTATTATAGTAATATTATTATTATTATTATTATTAATGTGCTCTTAAAATCCATTAAACAAAAAATAAACAGTTTTCTGTTATAATTCTACAATCATCATCATGTGCGCTACAAAGGCTCTTGACCTACCAGCCGGTGCCACGACATCTCAACTACTTTCGACTAGGGACACAAAGTCGCGGGAGCGATCGCGATATATTCTTGGAAATTTGTAAGTGGGAAGATCGGGGGCAGTGTGGTGGTGTCTGCTTACTAAAGCTATGTAATATTAGTACATGTTGGAACATGAATAAGCCTCCACAGGAATGCGATAATGTTTCAACATGAATAAGTCTGCCTGATGCCAACTTATTCAGAATAAAACTGCCACTTTTAAATCTAAAAGAATTATATATCCAACTTCAAAAACTAAAATTATGGCTTTTCAGGGCAAAGTGCCATTCAGAGCAAAAATAGTAATCAATAATGAAATAATAAAACAGATAGCACACTTTAACTATCTTGGTTCAGATATAACATATAGGTACGATTCGGATATACACAATAAATTAAACCGATATCAAATGATGTGTGGCACCATAAGAAGAACTCTCCGAAAGACTCGAAGAGAAACTCAGCTCAGGTTTTATAAAATTATGGCTGTTCCTGTTCTTTTATATGGATCTGAATCTTGGGTACTTACAAAAAAATATATCTCACACATTCAAGCCACTGAAATGAAATTTTTAAGATCCGTAAAAGGATGTACACGCATAGATAGATTACACAAAAATCAATAAGAAATGAACTGGAGATATTTTCAATACTCGATAAACTAGACGAGCACAAATACCAATGGAAAGAACATTTAGACAGAATGGACAATACAAGATTACCCAAAAAGATCAACGCCTACAAACCATATGGAAAAATATCTTTCGGACGGCCAAGGAAACGATTGACTTGAGACCGGAACAGGTCGCATTGACCTAATCCTGAAAGGAAGAAGAAGAAGAAGAAGAAGAAGAAGAATTATATCCGAAAAAGTCTAATACACAAAAATATATTATACAAAAAATGACAGTCACAAAACAAAGTATTGCTAATGGAAGAATTCTGATTACATATTTGAATTTAGTATAAAAAACTGGACTAGGGCCTCTATTGAGTTTTCTTGTAAAAAAAATATATGTTAACCAGAGTTATAAAATCGCCACTGGCGACACTCATAACCGCCACTGAGTGAAATGGATTTTATGACATTTGACAGACGTCTGGGAATATGAAGCCTGAACTGGACCACGAGACCGTATGATTTACAGTCATTTTTACGACGGACAAGGGAGAACAGAACATGAAATATAAAAAACAACTGCAACGAGGTACGCCATTGCTCTCATAGTCTCCTTCACTAACTCATGACAGTAAACAAAGGAGTAGTTTCATTTTTCACGTTCACGTACTTACGGTATATTCTAACGTGACGTCACATATTCCCGCCTAAAAAACAACATGGTTTTATTTGATCAGCAATTCTAAACTACAATCTAAGACTAGTGATGCAATATCTATATTCGTAACACGATATGTGGGTGGTTCAGAACACAAATGGACAAAGTCCAAAAACTGCTAAGCTTATTTCATAAAAATATAATATAAACATATTTATAACTATATTTCGACATACAGATAATTAAAGATTAATTTTAAAATGTAATTGCAAACAGAGATTTGAAATACTCCTTAGAATTAATTATGGATTAATAACTTGAACATTGTTTTTCCACACATGACATACTGAACTTCGTTTATTTGTGCTCGCAAGTATTCATATAATATCTATCTCCCCCCCAGGAGCTATCACCTTGACGTGGTGGGGGGGCTTAGTACCCGATGAACCAGACGACTCTACTTGGGAAGATTGACTTAGGTTAATCTTGCTGGTGGGTAAGAGGCGAGGGGAACTAAGTATAGCTCACAACGAGGGAATGGCGTCTGTATCCATACTGGGCGGCCACATCTTCGTCAAGTCTTCAACGGTCAACAGAGCGACAAGGAATAGCACTGCTAAACTTGTAGGGTTTGAAGAGCGGAAGAAGCAGCCCTCTCTTGGGGGGTGAATACCCAAAGGAGCATGTTTGGAGGCTCAGAGGAAGCAGCCCTTCCACCATCCTTGTCCTTCGAAGCGCTTGTAACGCTTCCAGGAGACATTCAACTTACTGAGAAGCTTCATGGAAAACAGAAATGGATTGATCATATGGATGGAATCAGTAAGGAGAGATATCCATTGTTAGCAAGAAATTATCAAACAAGAGGAAGACGTGATGTTGGAAGACCTAGAAGACGTTGGGCTGATGAATTATGAAGTCGGAACGGGCAATTGCCTAATCCCTGGAGTGATGATGATGATGATGATGATCTATCTATCTTCGGGTTTTTACAGCTGCTGCCGTCTTCCCGTGCCAAACCTCCAAAGCCTACGGTCTTGGGCATCTTCGATGCTTAGCCCTCTAACTTGCATTACTGCTGTCTTAATGTTTTTTTCATATAATGTAAAGTAATACGATGCAACGTAATGCAATAAAATAATAAAAAAGTAATAATACACAATATTATATAAAGTTATAAGATAAGTTATAATCAGAGAATGCTAATGTTTGAGAGGAACAAACGCTAAAGAGGAATCTGAAAATTCTGAATAAAAAAAAAACTTGAGAAATTACAAAATTTGGCAAGAATACCAGATCAAAATTACTAATAGATTTGAAATATTGGAATCTTCAGATGAAAATGTAGCAACCGAAGAAGAAACATATGTACAAAGAATGGGAGACTACAATAAACGAGAATATTAAATTGTCAGCATCAGAACGCGTATGCTATTTAATGGAGAGGCTAAACAAGACAATTTTATGAAGAACGTGCTGACACTGTAAAAAAGCTAGTAAAAGTGAAATGGTTACAAGAGAGAAATGAAATCAATTTAGAACAATTGGGTAACATCAGACGAGAAATCAATATTTGAGAGAGAAGATTAATGATCTTGAATTAAAATATAAAACATAAAATATCAGTGTGTTATATCAGGGAATTAGGATAGAGAGAAAGAAAGGGTTTAAGATTAGAACAAATATAATTAGGAACGGAAACGGGATATGATTACAGATTCCAGCAGTATATTAAATATATAGAAAAATTACTTTAAGCAGCTATTAAATGCACATGCAACACAGGATATTGAAGAGGGTGATTTACAAAGAGCAGAAATATTAGTCACAGAACTAAACGCATTAGAGTTTGCGGATAGAAAAATTAGATATATAAAACATCGGGTTCAGACAGGATCCCAGCAGAACAGATTACATCAGGCGGAGAAAAACTGATGGGCAAGATATATCGGCTGCTAGTATGATTTGGGAAAAATGAGGCTTTTCAAAATGAATGAAAATAATGGATTATCATATAAATCTATAAGAAAGGAGACAAAATTGATTGAACAAATATAGAGGCATCTGACTTCGAATAAAATTCCAACAAATACATTATTAGCAGACTTACTCCCTGCATTGATGATATGACAGGGGAATATAATGACAATGTGGATCAATAATATGTAGATTTCTAAAAGGCATAGCCTACAATTCAATGCAGAGGGAAAAGTTATGTTATATTCTCCTTATTCCGATGTGTATAAATTACACAAAGTGTAGGTATGTGTAGTCAAACAGTTTTCAAGTACTTTTGAAATTCACAATGGGTTAAAACAAGGAGATACCCTATCTCCTCTACTATTCAATTTTGTACTAGAGCATGCCATAAAATCATTACAGAATGAAGAAGGCCAACAACTCAATGGTATTAATAAGCTGTTAGTTTATGCTAATGTAGTGTCATTAGGCGATAGCGAGGAGATACTATGGGCCAACACGCACAGTCTGTTGAATAACATTAAGAATTTGGGACTGGAAGAAAACATCAATAGAACTAACTATATAGCCATATACAGAAATACATTACATAAAATGGAAATGGACAACTAATGATACATGAGGGAAATTTTGAAGTAGTATCTAAATTGAAATACCTAGGAATGATAATTACAAACAGGAATGAGATGCACAAAGAAATTAAACATAGGCTCAATTATGGAAATACATGCAATTGCATTACAGAGACTCTTATCGTCCCGATTCTCTAAAAAAATATTACACTGAAAATATATATAACTGCTATTCTCCCAGTTATATTGTATGATGCGAAAAATTGACTCTTATTTAAAGAAGAAGAAAATATTATTTGTATTTGAGAAAGTTCCTAGGGAAGTGCTTGAACCAAAGAGAGATGAACAGACAGGCGAATTGAGCAGAGTACATACATACATAACAGTGAACTACGTTATCTTTATGGGAGGCCAGATGTAATAAGAACAATTAAATCTTGCAGACTGAGATGAATAGGGCATGTGGCACGAAGAAAGAGGTGTATGGAAACTCCTTGGAAAACGAGATGGAAAGCGCCCAGTAGGCCACGAATGAGGTGGGAGAATGACATTAACCATGATTTGAGGGAAGTAGATTATACAGGGGATGATTGGAAAACATTAGCTCAGGATCGGGATGTATGGAGTGCTTATATCCGCGCGGCTATGAACCTCAGGGTTCAATAGTGCCAGGGAGTTAATATAACATAGCACAGCATTTAATGTACACACGTACTGTAATGTAATATACATACATAATTTAATGTGCATATTGATATAACATAAATGCGGAGTGTGAAACCTTGATAGCTTCTGAATTCGTTGCTGTCACTGTAAGTTTTCATAATCGGATTTCACTTCTTCTCATTTCAAACGCATTCGAAAATGCTAAGTGAAACCTTCTAGACCTTACAGATAATTATGTATATACAATAATCAAACCCGTGCTCTTGGGATGCTATTGCGACATACTGCAGTACCACAGAAGCAATCAGCTTGTGATATTCCCAATGGATCATCCATCCCAGTTCTAACTACGTCAAATGTTGCTGATGCAGTTTTATATTCCCATTATAATGACGACGGTAGAATTTTATTCCGGGTTGGGAGCGTTATGACATGGTGGCGTTTTTATTCAATTTCATGTTCACTTCCATTTTCTATATCTTACAGTAGGCTATCTAAGTATCAGCATATAAAATGTCAGCAGTGGAGTTCAGTATTTTACAGTGACGGAGAGAATTTATACTTGTTCACGCAAATAAAGCAGCAGGCTCGGGTACTATCCCCGTCGGGACAAGTTTCCTCACTGCAAGACACCCTTCGGGAAACTTTAAAACTTATACAATCCCCCAACACCAGTTGTCCATCATAAACACACTCTCATACTAGCCTTGTTCAGTATTAATATATGATTAAATGGGATACCTTGTCTTAAATGTTCGTGTTGTCTAGGTGTTGGTTTAGCTTTGAACTCATTCCTGGAGATTCTCCATGTCGTCTTGTGATCAAAGAAATATTTGAGATCCTGAGATTAAAAATCCTATCCTGGCAGATCGTGTCCCTGGGAACGCGTGGGGCATGCAAAAGTATGTACACATAGAGATGTTAACCAATGAAAATAAATAAAAAATAAATATACTACAGCGTCCATTTTTTTTTATTCCGGTACAGCATACATCAGCCGTACATATTCCCTTGTGAAGAGCCTGCTTTATGTGTTTCATGACGCTTTAACTTCATATCTGCGATGTCCTAAACATTATTACGATCATTACATAATTCCATAATTTATTAATGCCAATTTCGTTTAAATTTTATATTATATTAATCTTCAGGAAAAAATGACAATGCATTCCTGATTATAGACTCCAAATCTGCCATTGAAGCAACAGCTGAAATAAAGCGTCTCTTTACAGACAACATTAGTATATTGCGATGCGAGGTTGGCAAGTGTTTTTACAGAATCGAGGAAAATATTTAAAAACAGAGCGATAACGAGGTTTATAATTTCCGAGATTCTGTAAAACACTTCACAAACGTGCGTTGTACATTATTTTTTGCGCGATGGTGTTTTCAAAATAATAAATAATAGTAAAATAATAACATCTTTGCTGGAAATATTTGCGTTAATTATAAACAATTGACTATCGTTAACAGTGTAGGCAATGTTTATTAGAAACAACAATAGGAAGCCGCGAGACCAATTTAGTGATAAAATGGCGGCAAACACGTATTTATTGTTTTATATTGTTTCAAATAAAGTTCAGTTAATTTAAAATGCAGTGATTTGTTTCGTATAATGTATATTAACATTAGCTTTTGGATATTTTTTGTATATATGTTGTATGTAGATACATAGAGGGCAGTGGTTTTAGCCTCTTCCACACGCGTGTTTGTAATATGTAATATTGCAGTATAGTTATTTTTTTAGATTATAGTTATTTAGGTTGGCAAACCCCGAAATGTAGGCAGTTGAACTTTGAATATGGTCACAATTGCTGTAAGCACGACAAAACACACTATCGCGCTAAAACGAATAAATTCGTTTCTCTTGATTGGAATCCTGGACATTCCTGAAGAATGGCAATAAGGCTGTTCTTAGTCTAGTCAAGAAAGTTTAATATATACTTTAGTCCTCTACAGCGGAAACACATTATCTCCTTAGGAATAGAAAGCAACCATCAGAAACATCGCAGATTCTCCAACAAGTATAGCAGTTATACTTGAGGCCTATAATAGAATAATGCATTTTATACAACAAAGACAGACATCAAGAAATCCATCAACCGTTAAATTGACAAAGTATACTATAAGGTATATTGTTTTAGTTTATTAAACATTTTAATAAAACAATAAACAAACGAATGGGTAAGAAAATATTTAAATTTGTGTCGAATAATACAATAGAGTAATGACTGATAACTGTGTGTCAACTTAGTGCAGAATGGGGCCAAAGGGGGGTTGCAGCCTCTCTCGAGGCCTTGGGTCCAGCCCAAAATAAATGGCAGCATGAGTTATGTGTATGGATACTTGATGTGTGTTGAATCATAAACATCAGGACAGACTACATTCACCGTAGAGATCATTCCATAAAGATTGTTAATACAATTAACCAAAAATAAGTCTTAAAACCTGAATCCATCTCTACTAATATATTCTACAGTTATACACTATTTTGTTTTCTCTGCGGTCAGACACATTTAAAAAATTGGCAAGAGAAATGAGTATTTCGCCAATTTAAGTGTTAAAGCTCCATGTCTTTTACAAGGTAGGTAGGGAGCCATAACAATCACCCAGATTCTCTAGCGCTTATATTCCACACCTATAACAGACTAATGCCTTTTTTACAGTGAAATATACATAATAAATCAATTAAGGCTACATGTCAATATTATCTCTGATACAAGTTTTATGTATCTACTGGGTTATGAAGGAAAAGTGATGGACAGCAAACACTTAATAAGAGACAACACTGAGTAGGAGATTATAACAAATTGTTAAATTCCTGTCATTTGAAAACAAATAAATAAATGTAACAGGAAAATATAATATTATAATCTTCTGATGTGCACATAAAAATCGTAGAAGCGATATGTTGAGATGTTGAACCAATTCTTAATAAAATTGTAATTACATATGTGTGTATATGAGAGGAGAGATGGAAAGAGGAAGTAGGCGTTAAATCTTTACTTATAGGTCTACAAAATATTTTTAAAATCACGAACGGATATATAGGTCACTGGAAGATGAAGCCCTTATTCTTGAAGGTCTATGATATGTAAGGATGTCGGATTACCATTGCTATCACACCATCCCAGGGATGAAATAAAATGGAACGAAGCGAATGTGATGAGTATGTAGAAGTGGTGGAATTAAGTTTTTTTTACAGGGGCAAACGGTATAAATCCCAGGAAAAAACCTATCTTAACTCCGATTCAACTACTACGAACACCCCATTAAGCCATCGAATGTATACAGTACGCAGAGGTGGAACGGGAGTGTGCCACGTAACAACAAATTACAAGTCAATCAGTTATCATATCCTTTTCATTGAACAGAAAAAAAAATGCGGCGCAGTGACGTATGTTGGATGTAACTTACTTTGCACTGAATTGTGTTCTCTGGACTCAGGTAGAACAAGCCTCTTATTGGGCGATACTAAATAGCATAAGTATGGGTATAAATGTGTGTGGGTATGTAATAGCCTACTGTAGAGATATGCACATATTATCATTTAATCATGGGACAGAAATAGGGATGAAAGGCCAAACAGGTCCATGCATGCTGTCTTGATTTAGGACAATATTGTGTATGTTTCAATCGTCTTTTCACGTTGATGATGAACTCTGTTTCCGTCGTGTTGGTGGTCTTCCCACTGGTCGTCGTGTGTCTGGTTGGAAATTCATCGGGAGCCAATTATCTATTAACATGAACTTTTCATTACTTTCTAATCCATCTCGTAAATAAAGAGGTACTACTCATTTCATTAGTCTTTCTTATCATACAGTTTATACCATGATATTATCTTAATATTTTGATTTCATTTGTTTTTCTGTTTTCTTTGTGTTGTATCTTGTTTTCGCTGAATATACAATCACTGGTCTGACACCAACATTAATATATTTCAGTCTTCTTTATTTGTTCATGTATTTATTTTTCCAAATAATATCCCTTAAGGCTCCTGATATAATTCCTATCCTTTTTTATTTCTTAATTAACTCATAAATTAAATTCTTATTCCTGGTGATATAAATAGGCACAAACAATATTAGAATAGATCCGTATAGACGTATGTATTTTAATTTTTTTCGATAAATGCCAATAAATTCCATTTCTAGTAGTGTCATATGTAGTTCTATTTCATACATAAAACCCTTTGACATTCGTATTGCAAAATATAATAATGCAATTCAAAGCTGTGAAGCTCGCACAATTTGGTTTGAAATTTCAAACTAATCCAGAGCTTAGAGAAACGTCTTGCCATGAAATGGCCATCAAGGACTTTCTCCCCCAGCCGCCACTAACCAGACGACCAAGTTAGTGTAACGCCTGAAGCGATCCAGAAAACTGACCCGCAGTACAGACGTGCCTAATTGCCGCAGAGGGATGGGGGACGGGGGACGGGAATTACCACCACCTCCTTTCTAATTATAAAGCGCTGATCTAGTGCCAGATAAATCATTCTCACTTCTGCCTTTCAATACGAATCAATTAACTTTCACCACAGCCCCTCACCGAGCATTATGCCACCCAAGCATATCATTATTAATTAACTGAAGTTAACCTGATTCGTCTTCTTATACTTTTATTTGAGCGAGATTTTGCCTACTTGTATTTGTTAACGTAATAATGAATGCGATAATGTAGAATAATGACAGCAATTTAATTTTCAATCCACAATTAAGATATTTTTAAACAAATGACTTCATTTCTACTTG
The DNA here is from genome assembly GCA_030220185.1 of Diploptera punctata. Taxonomy (NCBI): domain Eukaryota; kingdom Metazoa; phylum Arthropoda; class Insecta; order Blattodea; family Blaberidae; genus Diploptera; species Diploptera punctata. The sequence goes on along the minus strand of JASPKZ010007889.1, from coordinate 262,931 downwards.
CATTCACATAAATGTCTACCTTTTACATCATCATCATCATCATCATCATCAAGTTCTTCTTCTAAAGCAGAGCTTATCATCAAGTTCTTCTTCTAAAAGCAAGGCTTATCATAAGTTCTTCTTCTAAGAGCAAGGCTTATCATCAAGTTCTTCTTCTAAAAGTAAGGCTTTACATCAAGTTCTCTTTCTAAAAGCAAAGCTTATCATAAAGTTCTTCTTCTAAAAGCAAAGTTTATCATCAAGTTCTTCTTCTAAAAGCAAAGCTTACCATCAAGTTCTTCTTCTAAAATCAAGGCTTATCATAAGTTCTTCTTCTAAAAGCAAGGCTTATCATCAAGTTATTTTTCTAAAAGCAAAGCTTATCATCAAGTTCTTCTTCTAAAAGCAAGGCTTATCATAAGTTCTTCTTCTAAAAGGAAGGCTTATCATCAAGTTCTTCTTCTAAAAGCAAGGCTTATCATAAGTTCTTCTTCTAAAAGCAAGGCTTAGCATCAAGTTCTCCTTCTAAAAGCAAAGCTTAGCATCAAGTTCTTCTTCTAAAAGCAAAGCTTACCATCAAGTTGTTCTTCTAAAATCAAGGCTTATCATAAGTTCTTCTTCTAAAAGCAAGGCTTTACATCAAGTTCTCCTTCTAAAAGCAAAGCTTATCATAAAGTTCTTCTTCTAAAAGCAAAGCTTACCATCAAGTTCTTCTTCTAAAATCAAGGCTTATCATAAGTTCTTCTTCTAAAAGCAAGGCTTATCATCAAGTTCTTCTTCTAAAAGCAAAGCTTACCATCAAGTTCTTCTTCTAAAATCAAGGCTTATCATAAGTTCTTCTTCTAAAAGCAAGGCTTTACATCAAGTTCTCCTTCTAAAAGCAAAGCTTATCATAAAGTTCTTCTTCTAAAAGCAAAGTTTATCATCAAGTTCTTCTTCTAAAAGCAAAGCTTACCATCAAGTTCTTCTTCTAAAATCAAGGCTTATCATAAGTTTTTCTTCTAAAAGCAAGGCTTTACATCAAGTTCTCCTTCTAAAAGCAAAGCTTATCATAAAGTTCTTCTTCTAAAAGCAAAGCTTATCATCAAGTTCTTCTTCTAAAAGCAAAGCTTACCATCAAGTTCTTCTTCTAAAACCAAGGCTTATCATAAGTTCTTCTTCTAAAAGCAAGGCTTATCATCAAGTTCTTCTTCTAAAAGCAAGGCTTTACATCAAGTTATCCTTCTAAAAGCAAAGCTTATCATAAAGTTCTTCTTCTAAAAGCAAAGCTTATCATCAAATTCTTCTTCTAAAAGCAAGGTTTATCATCAAATTCTTCTTCTAAAAGCAAGGTTTACATCAAGTTCTCCTTGTAAAAGCAAGGCTTCGTTACTCAAACAATTAGTCTTTTTTTCCCCAGCTACTCAGTTAAACTTGGGACCAAGTTTGTCAAACTGGCGTGTCGCTGGTCACAACGGCTCTTGGTATGATTTTGTTACAGCCCATCTCCATCCAAAAAATATAAATACAATTTAATTTAATTTTGTATTTTACCGGACAAACCCCAGTCGATGAATAAGTGCTCACAACGTAACCACAGAATTTCTGCTGCAAACTTTCTGATCTGTGAATACTTTGCTATAAAATTCATGTTTTCACATATGAAAGCTCACACGTAATGAAGGTCGTGTCTTACTCCGAATTATCCGGAAGTGGTTGTAAATAAGCGGTGTCTGGTAAAAATGATAAAACAATTCGAGTTGAGATGTCGAGTTTCTGGTGAAATATTGTATTATAATCTTTGCAGTGCTTTATTATTTGAAATTACAAATTTTCAAAATGTATTACTTTAATTTTGTATTTATTGGAGAAGTATAAATACGAATCGGCAACGAGCAAAAATTCGGCAAACAAAAATATTGATATATTTAGCACTGCAAGGTCTGTTGGTGGCTCGCGGGAGGTTTGGTAATATATGAAACGATTCGCAGTTCAAATGAGTTTGATATACTTCTTTGGAGCTTCCCATGTGTAAGCCATAACTGAACTCGAGGTATATCGAATTTATTTTTCTGTCAAAATGCTATCAAAATTCGTAATTTTGTGTTGCACACTCACTTAAAGTGTATTATTCATCTTTTATATTTACATCAAAAAGCGAAATTCTACGTAAAATGCGAAAAAATGCACGTACCTGAGAAATAAGTTGGAAATAGTTCTTTAATGAGCTTCCTATACTCACAAGATGGCGTTATCTCCGTTTTGAGTGCCATATGTGAGAAGAGACTGCGATTTCTTGTGTTTGTTCGAATAAAACAAACATTTCCTAGTGGGGTGAAGTGTGTCAGTAGAGTATCAAGGTGGGTAAGAATAAAATTACTGTTATACAATTATACAACAAATTATTAGGTTGTCTCATACGTAATGTTGGTTCTGGTGGAAGTGAAGATATGATTCACTGAGAGTTTGTTGTAAACGGGTGTGCAGTCGGTGCAGATCTTTATTCTCAAAAACTGGAACTAATTTATGAAATTTTGAGGATCGCGGGATCAAACCCGACTGGACTCCGTATTGCAGGATAAACCGTGACAAAAATCAGGAATTGGGAGGAATCTAACTGCGATCACACCTAGCATATAGCTCTGATGTTACCTTTCAGATTACCATTTGTTTCAATCCGTGTCCCACTCTTGCGTGAAATTTCGAAAACATTATAAACGTTGAAGTTGTGGAAGTGGGTTTGAATCCAGAGACTTGTACCGTCAAGGAATAATAAACCTTGCTGAAATATGACTCAAGACCTTATAATCGGATGGTCAGACGAATAATTATTACATTTATATTATTCAATTGATCCCCAAGAGTAGTTTAATTTCTTGTCAAAAAAACGTTCCAAATCAAATTTTGTTTAAAAAAGGATTGTTCATGAGACAGTATCTATTTAAAAGTGAGCAGTTTTAAGTTAGTTATTAAAGTGGTTTAATGATATATTCGTTTAGGGAAAAAGCATATAAAAAGTAAGTTTACGAACATAGATAAAACATAAGTGTTACTGAAACAAATTTTAATATTTTGAAATGCGGGTTCTGAGAGCTTTTTAAGTATTTATAACTTCCATAAATACTAACTTTTTTATTGCTATAAATATCGAAATTAAATTTTTAAAATGCTAAATTTCAAATTTTTATTTTTCTAAAATCTACTATAAACTTTTATTACTAATACTTAATACATGGCGCAACAAGTCTAGAAAAACTTTGTACTAACAACTGACTGGTGGCCCCACAGCTACGTGTGCCATTTACAGAACTGGAATAACATTCAGCCAGTATAGGGATGGCATGTGGTCAGCATTTCGGGTCTTCCAGCCATTGTAGCTGATTTCCTTAACTTGGAGACACTACTTATAGTAGCTACCCAAATTCCGTACGATACTGGATGGGAACCGGTCGTACAGTAGCCTAAATTCCATGAGAACATTTATTTTGCCAGGAGGACTCGAACCATTTATTAAATTGCAAAACTTAGGATGACTTATGCGGCTTAAAACAACCAGAATGTTGTATTGTTTACTGAAACCAGTCTACGGAACAAGACCAACAGCCCAATTTCTAGAATGTTCTGCTTCACAAACTCCATGAGAACATTTATTTTGCCAGGACGACTCGAACCATTTATTAAATTGCAAAACTTAGGATGACTTATGCGGCTTAAAACAACCAGAATGTTGTATTGTTTACTGAAACCAGTCTACGGAACAAGACCAACAGCCCAATTTCTAGAATGTTCTGCTTCACAAACTCCGTCTCTATTTTCCTTAACGACCTTTCTAAGAAATCGACTTGGGGAAGTTTTGTTTCCAAGAAATTCGTGTGTTTATTGATGTAACGTGAATCGATTTATCTCTAAAGGTAGCACAAAATCACAATTATATCCTAGTTATAAATATTTAACGACATTAAAAAATTATTTTTGCATGGAAATTATCCAGCTTTGACATATTTTCACATTTAAAACCAATTGTGCCAAATTTCATCGTTTTAGCAGAAATCACTAACTAGTCCAAATTTGTGATTTGAGATATAATGCATTTTAAGTTAAAGATGACCTAAATTGTGTAGTATTGACAGATTTTAATTATTTCTAAATATTTTTTCCTTTACTTCAGTTTAACCTGTCCCTTTATAACAATTTTACATGCCCCAAGCTTCTCGGGCCTTACAAGATCTGTCAGAAGACGATTTTAAACTGTGGATCACTGATAGTACATATTAATTTTTTGACCTCGCAAGGACGAGAACTATGAGTGACCAACCAGAAACACTTCCGAGACAATACCAACATTTAAGACAAGACACGCCATTCATTCATACATTCACACTACACAAGGCGAATATGATATGGTGTTTATGACCGTTCGGACACTAATTTGGAATTTAAAGTTTTCCCGACTTTTGTCTAATAGATGAGGAAAATATACGGGGAAAATCTCATTCAGGAAGCTTTATTGACCAGGGATAGAATCCGGGCCTGCTGCGTCCGAGACAACAACGTTACCCCCGAGACCACAGCGGTGGACGTTCTCAATTTTATGACACTGTTAATTTATTTTAAAAAACTGTGGAATTTATTTTACACGTGTTCGAAGTGACCTTCGCAAGACCTGCGTAAACTGAACTAATTTCTTAGCTATATCTTATCCGCTCTTACAGTGATCCTAACATAAACAAAAGCCAATTGTATCCTTCCGCCATTCACCCCACAATTACTGTCACATTGACAGGGGGTACGTGTGAAGTATATAAGACATGTGATCGTTGAATGGGGTAGAGTACAAGAAAGCTGGTGAGATTTTTCACTGAACTTGTGAAATACAATTTAAATAACTCTTTTTTTTTCCTCGCTAGCTACTTTGCCAGATTTGTGTTTTAAAAATTTAGATGGCGACACAGAAGACTCGACACCTTCAGCCATTTTATTGCATTAGAATCGACTGAAGCATAACTCAAATGCATTATCCATATGTAATTAACTATTTTAAGTTATTATTGATTAGGTATATTTTAGAATATTTTTTGTTTTGAATATTATTTTCATTCAAGAAGAATAAAAAGCATATTCAGAGGACATATTTTTAATTTAATGAAGGGAACTATTTTTGGGCGTAGTTATTGCTTCTACATCGTACGTTGGTGTCCATAAACAATGAAAAGCGAGCAGGTCACATGGTTTTGCTTTGATGAGGATCACTTTAAGAGCTGACAGCCTTGAGTCGAATTTATGGTCCGATTGCGTTGGTTTACGTTGCGTATTTATTTTGTTTACGACCAGCCTCATGGGCTAGTGGTCAGCGTTTCTGACTACTCTTCATGAGGTCCCGGGTTTATATTCCCGGTCAAGCCATAGAAATGTTTCCTTAAAGGGAATTATTCCTGGAATTTAGGTTAAGTTTAGGTTAAGAACTCTCCTGGAGCATCATTATCATTTATCACCCATCATATCATCGGTGTAATGTAACTCCGCCTTCTAGGCGCCCCAACTTCAGAAGTGGGTTACAAATACGCCAATGCCAGGGGAGAAAACCAGAAATATCATAAAACACAACCTGTGGATCACATTAGAAAAAAAAAAACTTTGTTAAGTAAATAGTATATATGAGATTTAGATAAAAAAAACATGACTGTCGCTAAAGCGATTTTAAAATTTTGGCTATCAGGTAAACCCCCAATCGTATTGGAAGGGGGTTTGACTGATTTTTAGAAAATAGGTTTCTTGTAATATTTAAATGGCACATACCAAATTTCGTTGTAAAAAATCGACAACTGCTGCTGCAAGGTTAACGCCGATTTTGCTGGTTAATTGAATTCAACTTTAATTTTCGTAATGTATTGCTGTATGCCGAGTTTGGTTGCGAAATTAAAGAAATTACAGCCGCTAGAACGTTAACAGACACACGCATCATCATTTTCGAAGTCTAGTAAGTTGGATTCAAGATTGTAAAAAATGTTCAAATATATTTTTGTGAATATTTATATTTTTATTCCTTAGGAATTCGCTAAAATATGGACTTATGTACTTTATATACAGACTTAAAGGACAATGTTACTTCTGCCAGAACGAAGACCTTATGATACTCGCATTCGGACTGTTCAAATTCTGCGATCAATCAATTTTACTAGTTTTTTTTTTTTCAGTCGTCAAGGCGGAATTGAAATCGAATTACATTAATCATCACTGCAATAATACTTCATTAATATTATAAACGTGTCCTGAAAACACAATGTAGGCCCTATACAAGGTATACCATGCACAGTTTCTAGAGTTGAGCCAAAGCTTAATTTCTTTCTCACCACATTTGTGCTTGTAATTATTGTTCCTAGGTATTCGAATTCCGCACAGTTCTTCAAAATTTTCCTGATTTGTTAAGTTCCATTCCCGTTTAATAACACATTTCTATGTGTGTATTTATTTTTATTAATACTACCCCAGTTTTGTAATGTAATATAATATACTGTAATTTGTATGTCGGCGCTTAGTATTTCCTCACTATCGCCTAATGATACTGACAGTACATTTGCAATAACTTTTTTAGTAAAATTAAATCTTTACAAAAACTGTATTCACGGAATACTTAACCACTATTTTTATTCTGTAGCGCTACATCCAGAATCGCCTCTACTCTTCTTTATTTGTAGCGTTCCTTTTCAAGTTCCTGCTATCCAGTACACTTCTCACATCTTCTCCTAACCACTTAGAAATATCTCTTTCCATAAGGCATACTTTGTTCGTTCATGACTTGCCCTTCTGCAATCTTCTAAATAATTTCATTATAGTCGGCCTTTTATATGTATTAAAAACTATTGGTCATCAATGATATTGAAGCTATGAGTATTCAGACTTCATAAAAGTAGAATTTGATTCATACATAATTCCACAAAACGAAAGAGAAGTAATGAATTTTCGATTATTAGATGTAGATAATCGAGCTGCCCTTCCTATAATGTATTTAATTATTGTATATAATTCCCCATAATCTGTTATCAATTTCTGGGCTCATTAATCACCCCCTTATATGTGTTTCAAAAGCTTTCAAATTATTTTCTATTACTTGTTATTAACCATGTCTCGCAACCACGTATTACCGTTATTATTGTTTTATACAATCTTATGAAATACTTAACGAGTGCATTATCAGAATCTTGCTTGTGGATAATAATGATTTTCTGGCTATGGATTACAATAATCCTGTTCACTACAATAATTCAACCTGCCAATTCCCACAATCCAATCTGAGAAATTTCTCGGTAGCAACTGGAATGTAAGTTGTTTTATGTTTAGTGAGGTTATTGGTGTATGAGATAAGGCAGTGGACACAATATTTTTGAGGTTCATTAAGATTGGGATTTTTTGTATAAAATCTTAAGATTTGTTGATATATACGTATGATACATTTAAAACATCTTAATGGAAATTTTTACGGTTAGTGACTTATTCAAATGATATATAAGACATGTTCCTTCACACATTACTTTCTCCTCTATTTGCCCTTGAACGTCATAATTGTATTCAATCACATATTTAATATGTCTAAACTATAATATAAGTGCAAATAATATGGATCTAGAGCATCTACTGAACATTACCATCTTATTAAATTAGATGGAGAAAGCTTTATTGACCGACATTAATTGTTATCGCGTTTGAAGGCCCTGCATTGATTCAGTGCTTCACAATTTTTTATTTTTTTATTCGGAGACCTACCTCGAAGGATATGAAACTACACGTGACCCATAAATGTTGCTGATTGTTGGACCGATTGATCCCCTTTCGTCCCGCTCGGGACATGGGTGCTTCCATAGCGGAATAATAATAATATTTATTTATTTAAACTGGCAGAATTAAGGCCACTCAAACAGTGAACAATATTTAATACAGAAAATATTTACATAATATGGTAATGCACACAATTTAAAGTAAATATGAATACGAATTAAACTGAAATTATGATGCATGTCTTAGGGAAGCAAAACGTGAGAAACCACAATAAATGTACTGAAATACCGATATTACTGAAGAAATAGTTTTACATTTATTTTAAAGGAAGCTAATATTAGGAAGTCCTTAATCTCTTGCAGTAGAATCTAGCAATAGATACAGTATAGGAATTAGACTATATAATAGGAGGTTCTGTGTTGTGGGAAGTGAAGTAGAAGGTTCTGGTGTCATCGTCTACCCTAATTGTGATTGGAGAACAGGAAATGGAAACAAGAGAATAAGTAGCTTGAGGTGTACAATTTTGAATAGAAAAATAAGAGAATGTATTTTTTACGATCATGGACGTGGAAGTGTGAAGAAATCTGGTCATATTTACAAATATTGAAACTATATCTGATATAAATGTTATGAACACATTGCAATTTACGTCAGTAAGACGTAGCGATAATAAAAATGCTGCATCATAAGAGTTTGCACAATAATATTGTTTTGAGATCAGTCGGAAGAATTTAGTTACGCTTATTTTCCTGAAGATGTCAGCGAGGGACATGTGGTTAGTATATTGCGTCGAGGAGAAACTAAGGTATTATTTCGAAGAAGGTCGGTTAAATTTTACTCGGATGTCTTTTTATTAAGACTTGAGGTTATTTGACGAGTCCAAAAATCTTCAGATTCGTGACCCACGGCTGAAATTCCCTCCCGGAGAACTCGTCTCTTCGATTTCTTCATCCTAAAATCCATCTTCTCGACCGGGTTCGAATCCGCGACCCTCGGGAATAGAGACAAGGAACATAACCACTAGACCACCGCGGCCGACATAAGTTAAATTATTACATGCTAATGACCAAGACAAAGTTTCAAGCACTATTAAGGAGACATTAATAGTTAAATGTTGATATAAACCGGAGTTGGATTCAGCTCCACGCGCTCCTTGCTCCACACATACAAGTATCACTCACCAATTATCATGTTTTTTCAGGAGATGTGCCGAAAACTAAACCACGTACATTAGATACACAGTTAAGAGCATGTGTATTAGAATTTCCTATTGAAAATAAATTAATCTTCAAACAATGTACAATGTTCTAAAACAAATTTATAGAAAAATGCAAACAATTTTCTATGAGTAGACTGTACTCATTCGTGTCTGTGTTGTAGTTAACCTAACAGTTACTGAGCTACGCGAGTATATGGACTGTTTCACCACACTTTAAAATACTTCAAATCCGTTTACCTGCTAATAACTCATGAACACACAGCAATTGTATGTTGTTATAAACATAACATATGTTAAAATTTATTCACCGAACTCATGTGACAGTTACACATAAACTGTGAGTCGAGTATGCCCGTGAGGTTCATATGGCACGCGAAAAAAAAACTGTGCTTTATTTGTTATTGAATAAATGCGATCATTAATACTAGCAATAATAATAATGTTTTATTTATTCAGGCAGAGTTAAGGCCATAAGGCCTTCTCTTCCACTCAACCAGCACAAATACAAATAAATATTTGACAAATATATACACTCTACTAATTATACACAGTTAAAGATATATTAAATGTAGCAATGTAAATTTCATGTAAAAACAAAATTTTATACGATAATAATAATAATAATAATAATAATAATAATAATAATAATAATAATATGATAATATAATTTAATAATAATAGTATTTATGATAAATTATACGAGAAACACCAATTAATATACGTACCTTACACTGGATAATAATGAAGTCGAGGTTAGAGCAAATATAAATTTAGATTTCTTTTGAAACATGCCAATGTCCGGCAGCCCCTTATTTCTTGTGGTAGGTAATTCCAGTTGCGAGAAGTGAAGATAGTATATGACATGGAGTCATGTCCTATGTTGCGGTATATTAAGCATGTTGTGATCTTGTGTTTAAGTTATGGTTTGAGGATAGATACTGGAAACGAGATGATAAATAATTGGGAATCGAGGTATGTAGGATCTTAAATAAGAGAATTAGACAGTGCGATTTTCTTCTCTCTTTTAAATGTAGCCATGACAATTCGTGGAATAATGGAGAAATGTGATCGTATTTTCGAACATTAAATATGAATCTGATACTCGTGTTAGTAGAACGTCACAATAGTCAAAATGCGGCATCACTAAGGTTTGAATTAAAATGCTTTTAAAAGCTGTACGAAGAAAACTTTTGAGACGCTTTAGGGGAATGCTTTATACAGTAGATCTTTTTAGATGTTTGTTTTACTTGCACATGCCAATTTAAATTAGAATCTAAGTAAAGTCCCAAGTTTTTAACGACGTCGGTATAAGGAATTTGTTCATTATCTAATATGACAGCCGGCATATTGCCATTGTTCATGGAGTGTAATAGTCTTGGATGTCCGATAATTATTGCTTGCGTTTTGTTTACATTTAGTTTCAGCCCATATTGTCTGGACCATAAAGATATATGCCTGAGGTCAGTGTTTAATTTGTCAATATTTCATTAATTTCGCCAGGCCTAAAGTGTGTGTAAATCTGCAAGTCGTCGGCGTAAATATGATGCTTGCAGTTTTGTAGTTTCTTCTTCACGTCATTAATATAAATTGAGAAGAGAAGAGGAGCGAGGACGCCGCCTTGAGGTACCCATTTCCTCACCAAGCGCCAGGAAGGAATGCGATTATTAACAGAAACTGATTGCTGACGATTAGTGAGGTAAGATCTAAACCAATCAAAGCAGTTTTCCTACAGATGTAGTGTCTTTAGTCTAGCTAGCATTAAATCTTTATCTACTGTGTCAAAGGCTTTGCTGTAGTCGAGTAGGACTATTGCGGTGAGTTTGCTTTTATCCATTGGGTCTCTTATGTCCTCTACAATGTCAAGTAGTGCAGTACTTGTATGATGTCCCATTCTAAACCAGACTGATGCTCATCAAGTAAGTCGTGTGTGATGAGGTAGTCTGTTAACTGTGGGTGTATTATGCGTTCCAGTGCTTTAGATAAACAGGGAAGAATATTAATTGGTCTATAATCATCGAGTGCTGTGGGAGTGTTTGATTTCGGTGTAGGATGAACTAGAGCCATTTTCCAGAGCCTGGGATAGGTCCCGGTCATTATAGAGGCATTAAAAATGTGGGTTATTGTCGGGAGAGTAATGTCAATTATTTTTTGTAGGAGAGTTATTGTTATATTGTTTATTCTTTGTGCTATAGATTTAATACATAATACTGCTATTTTGGCGCTATTAGGTGAGATGTAGGGGGAAAAAAAAAAAAAGAATTTGTCTCGGGTGGGTTGGGAATATGACACTAGTTCATGTATTGTCTGTTGTTTGTTTCGTGAGTTGTCAGTGGAGAGGCGGGGTGAAATGGTCATTCAACTCATCTAGTGGTAGGACAGCTGTTTCTACCTGTAGTTTATTTTGGCAGAGGCCTATTGATTTAAAATTTTTTCCACATGTCAGATGAGTTGGACATGGATTGTGTAATGATACTATGGGCACATTTTAGTTTTGCATTTCTAAGAGTCTGATTGACTTTATTCCTCAGATGTTTGTATGTCTGTAAATCCGTCAGTTCTTTCCTCCTGCATTTCCTCTATGCTGCGTCTCTCTCGGTCATAAGCAAGTGGATATTATTAGACATCTAGGGTGCAGGAGGTCTGTTTATACGTCTAGTCTTGATAGGTGCGTGTTTGTCGTACAGTTGTAAAATCATGTCACTAAAATTTCCAACTTTCTCGTCTACAGTCCTAAGCGTTCATATGTTGTTCCAAGGTAGTTTTACAGCGTCATCAATTAATTGAGTATTATTTGTATGTTTAAAGTCTCTGTATGTTACAAGTCTAGGTATACGTTTAGGGCAAAGGAGTGAATATTCAATGTATATTAAGTCATGTGCAGAGATGCCTGGAGCTTCTATCTGTCCATTAGTTATAACTTTTTGAGGATTATTTGTTATAATTGAACTAACATTAGATATTTGAAAATATAACTGAAAATGAAGTATTAAAAAGTAAAAGATTTATTGTACCTTGACGCATACCATTTTTGTGGGTCCTTTATTATATTGTAGGGCTTCGCGATTCAATGAACCTCTTCTCAGGGCCGTAATTGTATCGGGACCCATAGATTGAGAACGGTTGATGTATTCGTCTTGTGGAAGTGGAACACCCTCCAGCGGTAAATATTTCTCATTATTAAATTAGTTTTCTCTCTCTACAAGTTTCCCTGTCTACTTGGACGAAGGTCCGTTAAATTTTACGTAGGCTATGTCCAAACATACGTATTCGGAAAGTCCCGGGAAAACCCTGGTCGAACCAAACTTGACTGAAGTTTTTTCCTGATTCTCCCCACTCCTCAAGATAGATTATGGATTGGAATTTACATTACATTACCATTCATCATATTCACTTCTCCTTCTTCATATCAGTTTAACCTCTCACCTAATAATTACTTTTACACGCCACACACCATCCGGGCCTTACAGTGGACCGACATGTCGGGAGAGGGATTTTAAACTGTAGATCACACACACACATTTTTTAACCACACAAGGGCATGGAGAGCCTCCCCGAATGAGCGATCAGCTCAATATCAGGGCCTCCTCCGAGACAACACAATAAAAGACAAAACACACAATTCGCACACACATTCATACTTAACATGGCGTATACGATAATGATGATTATGATGGCCAGGTGATGTTCGGGGACAGGTTGGGCCTTATACAGTTAGTACCATTCCTACGCGTACAGGGTTGTAGAACAAATAAAAAAACCAAATTCTGGGTAGTTAAAGATTTATTATTTAACTTTTCTTTTAAATGTGAATTCCATGTTGGTTTTTGCAAGATATAAATAAGTAAACAATAAATAATTTCTTAATTTCATTTAAAAGTAAGTCGGCCGCGGTGGACTAGTGGTTAAGCTCCTTGCCTCCGGTCCCAAGGGTCACGGGTTCAAACCCGGCCGGGGTCCATGTATTTTTTAGGACGGAAAAATCTAAGGAGAAAGTCCTCCGGGAGTGACTTTAAGCCGTGGGTCCCGAGTCTGAAGATTTTTAGGCTCGTAAAAAATCCTTAAGCCTGAATGAAAAGGCCTCTAAGCAAAATTTACCGAATTTTCCCGCCCTAGTACTACCTTGGTTTCCTAGATGTCAGTATGAGGCGGAACGCTGACCACGTACCACTCAAAATGACATCTATACGAAAACCAGTGTAACTAAATTAGTATGGTTCAAATACTTCCCTGTAGGGGGAGAGAGCGCCTAAATCTCTGTAAAGGGAAAACATAGGTTTACAATACAATAAAATTAAAAATTAAACAAAAATCACTTAATTATTCACATTTTGTGTACCTTTTCTGTGCGTACACCTGGCAATAAAATAAATAAAACTATTCATTATTCAGGCAATTTAATATCTGGTGGAATGTCCTCTACTTTTAATAACTTCCTGGCATCTCCTTCTCATGGAATTCACCAGTCTTTGGCACGTATCAGGGGTGATTTTTCCCAGCTCTGGAACACTGCCTGTTTTAGGTCTTCTTTTGAACTTACATTCTTTTTACGAACATTCCTCTTCAAAATGGCCCATAGATGTTCGATAGAGTTTAAGTCTGCCGACTGAGGGGGGGGGTCTTTAACTGTTTAGGAACATTCCAAATTAGCCACTCCTTATTTATATCAGTGGTATGTTTGCTATCATTGTCCTATTGGAAGTAATACACAGCAGGTAATCCCATTTTTTGGGCACTTTGTTTAACATTTGTTTTTAAAATGTTATTATAGCCCCATTTGTCCATGATTCCGTCTACAAATATGATATTCACAACCCCGTGGATGACGTGCAGGCCCAAATCATTATGGAGCCACCACCACCACCACCACATTTAACTGTTGGGACGTGTGTTCACAACTTCGATGGCAGCATTTGATTTCCTCCATACATTGTGGATACCATCCGACCCAACAAGGTTTATTTTTGTTTCATCGGTCCACATGACTTTATCCCAGAAGTCCTGACCGTGATTCACATGCTCTTTAGCACGGTTCAATGGACTAACATATGGCCTTTTTCTAGGCCGTCGTCCATGATATCCTGCCCTATATAATACACGACGGATGGTTGTATTACATACTGTTTTCCTTATTTCCTGTTCCAGAATTACACGCAGTTTAGGCACACTTAGTCTCGGGTTAGACCTTACCTGCTGAACTAGAAAACGTTCTTCTCTCTGATTAAGAATATATTTCTTGGGCTATTTAGGCAAATTTGCTGTTGAGCCCTGATGTTTGAATTTATTAACCACTCTCTGAATTATAGAATGTTTTTTGTTGGTCAGTACTCCTATTTTCCGTAAATAGTAACCCTTAAGAGCCATGTTCACAATCACTTCCTTTAAATCGTTACTGAGTTGCTTCCTCTTTGCCATACTGAATGCAATTAACTCAAGAAGTAGGAACAAAGGTAGCATTAGTCAATCCTAGCGATACACAAAACTAAGATCAATACAGCACGTAAACAAAATAGGCCTACCCTATGCAATACACAAGTTACTCAAGTGTACGCACAGAAAGAGTACATAATGTCAACCCCTTTTATGATAATAGATTTTGTGAATCTTGTACATTGTTCTTACACAATTTTAATGCAATTTCTGTTTTTGTAACGAAGTTCGCTCCCTCCATGGTATCTTTACCTTGTCGTGGTGGAGTGGCTTGCGTGCTTAAATGACCCTGAGAGCTATGCCGGCGGTAGCATTGCTGCCGATAGGGTTACCCATGCCGGACTGGTCGAAGGTGATAAGCCAGACGAAAAAAGTACCTTGGTCGAAAGAGTGACAATCTTTCACCGTAAAAATACAACCGTCAAGAAATGCGGACATGGGTTCAAGTGGGGTAAAATTTTCCGGAGGTCAAATAGTCCTCCATTCGGTTCTTCGGGCGGGGACTACTTCAGGGAACCCATGCCAAAGGCTCAAACACAGGGACATGTTCCTAGGAACATGGAATGTTAGGACTTTATACAATAGCGGGGCACTAGAGATATTAACGCGGGAATTAGATAAATCGCCCTTGGATATAGTCACTTTACTGGAAGTTAGGTGGCTAGGAGAAGGTAGTCAGGAATCAGGAAGCTTTCTATTATACTACAGGGGTGCAGAAAGACCTGCATTTGGAACGGGTTTTTTAGTCAGAAGGAGGATCCTATCCGCTATCCGAGATATTAAGTTTGTTAGTGATAGGATATCATACTCAATTCTAAAGGGTAAACGACGTGATTTTATAGTTGTAAATGTAGGTTCTCCCACAGAAAATAAAGATGACAAGATCAAGGAAGAATTGTATGAAGAATTAAAATGCTTAATTGATAGCCTTTTCACGATATCATATGAAAATTGTCTTAGGAGATTTTAATGCATAAGTGGGGCTGGAAGATATATTCAAACCAGCAATAGGAAAATTCAGTCCTCATGAAGATAGTAACGACAACGGGGTTAGATAAGTCATCTTTGCCACATCAAAGAATCTCATTGTTAAGAGCACAATTTTTCAGCATAAGGATATTCATAAATACACCTGGACGTCTCCAGATGGAGAAACTCGGAACCAGATAGATCATGTATTAGTGGATAAACGCTGGCACAGTAGCATAATCGATTTTAGATCAGTTAGAGGGACAGACTGCAATTCGGATCATCATCTGGTCAGGGTGAAAATCAGACAACGGCTATCGCTTATGAGAGGAACAAACACTAAAGATGACGCTGAAAAATTTGAATTAAGAAACCTGAAAAATGATGAAACTCGGCAAGAATACCAAATCAAATTTGCTAATAGATTTGAGGTACTGGAATCTTCAGATGACAATGTGGCAAATGAAGAAAAAACTGATATAAATAAAGAATGGGAGGCTATAAGGAATACAATTTAATTGTCATCATCAGAAAGCATTAGTTATTTAAAAATGTGGAAAAACAAGAAATGGTTTGTTGAGGAATGTGCCGACATTGTAAAGAAAAAAAAGCTAGTAAAAATGAAATTGTTACACGAGCCAAATTAGGTAAATTTAGAGCAATTGGGTAGTATTAGACGTGAAACCAGCAGACTACTAAAGAGTAAAAAGAGGGAATATCTGAGAGAGAAGATTAATAATCTTGAAATTAATGCAAAGAATAGGAACATTAGAGAATTATATCAATGAATTAGTATAGAGAAGAAAGGGTTTCAGGCTAGAACAAACATAATTCGGAATGAAAACGGGGAAATAATTGCAGATTCCAGGAGTATATTAAATAGATGGAAAAGTTACTTTAATCAGCTTTTAAATGTACATATAGAACAGAACATTGAGGAGGATAAGTTACAGACAGCAGAACTGCTGGTCGCAGAATCAAGTGCATTAGAGGCTGAAATGGCGATAGAAGAAAATTGAAGATTTATAAAGCATCAGGTTCGGATGAGATCCCAGCAGAACTAATAAAATCAGGGGGAGAAAAATTGATGGATAAGATACCCCGGTTGCTTAGTATGATTTGGGAAAAAGAAGCTCTTCCAGATGAATGGAAAGAATCGATTATCGTACCAATTTTTAAGAAAAGAGATAAAACTGATTGCAACAACTACAGGGGCATCTCATTACTTTCAATTTCGCACAAAATTCTTACAAACGTATTAGTAAGCAGATTTACTCCCTATATTGATGACATTCTAGGAGATCATCAATGTGCATTTAGAAGAAACAGGTCTACAACAGATCAAATTTTTAGTATAAGACAAATTTTAGAAAAGAAATGGGAATATAATGGTACTGTACATCAACTATATGTAGACTTCAAAAAAGCATATGATTCAATTAAGAGGGAGAAGTTATATAGTATCCTGCTGGAGTTTGGAATTCCTAAAAAGTTATACGAATGTGTCTAAATGGCACAAAGAGTAGGTTGCGTGTAGGCAAACAGTTTTCGGAAACTTTTGAAACCCAGAATGGGTTGAAGCAAGGAGATTCTCTATCTCCTCTACTATTTAATTTTGTACTAGAGCATGCCGTCAAATCTTTAGAGGATGAGGAAGGCTTACAACTCAATGGTATTAATAAGCTGTTACTTTATGCTGATGATGTAGTACTATTGGCCGATAGCGAGAAGATAGTAAAGGACAACACGCACACACTATTGAGTAACACTAAGGAATTAGGACTGGAAGTAAATATCAATAAAACTAAATATATGGTCACACGTAGAAATGCATTATATAATGGGAATGGACAGCTAATGACAAATGGGGGAAATTTTGAGGAAGTGGCTGAATTCAAATACCTAGGAACAATAATCACAAATAGAACTGAGATGCACAAAGAAATTAAACATAGGCTCAATTCTGGAAATGCGTGCTATTATGCATTGCAGAGACTTTGATGTCCCAACTCCTTTCAAAAAACGTTAAGCTGAAAATATATAAAACTATTATTCTACCAGTTATATTATATGGGAGCGAAACATGGACTCTTACTTTAAGGGAGGAAATGAGATTACGAGTTTTTGAGAATAAAGTTCTTAGGAAAATTTTTGGACCAAAGAGAGATGAACAGACAGGTGAATGGAGAAGACTAAATAACAATGAACTACATGGTCTTTATATGAAGCCAGATATAATAAGAACAGTTAAGTCTCATAGACTGCGATGGGCAGGACATGTTGCGTGTATGGGGAATGAAAGAAGTGCATGGAAGCTTCTTGTTGGAAAGCCAGAGGGAAAACGCCCAGTTGGTAGACCAAGAATGAGTTAGGAGAACAACATTAACTATGATTTGTAAGGAAGTGGATTATCAGGGAATGATTGGAAGGTATTGGCTCGGGATAGGGATGTATGGAGAGCTTATGTCCGCGCGGCCATGAACCTACGGGTTCGATAGTGCCAGTGAGTAAGTAAGTAAGTAAGTAACGAAGTTCGCTACATCATACTATTTTTCTGTACATTTATGTTTGAAAACTTTATTAGAGGTGCCATTTTTATTTTAAAAAAAGTTAATTAATCTGTGCATGCACAGGAAAGGGTACTAACTGTACGATAACACTTCCTGGCCCCCCAAAAAATATATAATATCAGGAAACTTGTCACGACTGGGAATCGAATCCGGATACTTACTCCCGAGACCCTAACAGCCATGGACTCAGCAGGGAAAATTAACACTTTCTGATAGAAATTCATTAACAACAAGTAAAAAATTAAAACGCTAGAGCGTCTGTAAGTGAAATAGAAAATATACATACGCTTGAATCAAATATCTATATTGCTTTGACCGCCCAAAGATACAATTGACTGATCTACTATTTTTGTTTATTGATTAGTTTCAAAAAGCGATTCCGAATGAATCAATGTATTGCGAGTCGTTCTCATGAAACTATAACTTAACATATATTTTTAATATTATTATTATTATTATTATTATTATTATTATTATTATTATTATATGATTATCGTATCACTTATTTATTGTTATTACCCTATTAAAATGTGGTTTGTACATGACATTTACATTGCTTACATTTAATGTTATATTAAACTGTTTATAATTGTTATAATTAGTATAGTGTATATCTATATTTGTCAAATATTTATTTGTATTTGTGATGGTTGAGTGAGAAGAGAGGGTCTTATGGCCTTAACTCTGCCAGAATAAATAAAGTATTATTATTATTATTATTATTATAAAGTTGTATATAATTGTATGTGTGCGTCAACATCTCAATGAGGGGGGGGGGGGGGTCTTCCCTTACTTTTGTTATTGGTTTGGAAGCAAACTTAGCATATAGCAGTCAGTAACGGAAAGTAACACCGAGTTCGTTAAAATTGGGTCACTAGGAGTGGGGGTTCATTATTATTATTATTATTATTATTATTATTATTATTATTATAAAGTGTATATATTTGTATGTGTGCGTCAACGCTCAAGCTGCCATAATTTTGTTATTTTTGGAACCAAACTTATCATATAGCAGTCAGTAACGGAAAGTAACATCGAGTTCGTTAAAATTGGGCCACTAGGAGTGAGGGGTTCACCTGATGCGAAAATTTAAAAACTGCTCTAGCGGCCGCACTTTTATATTTTTCGCAATGCAACTCTGTATCTGGTCTTGGAATAAAACAAAACGTTTAGGCTATCAAAACGAAATCCAACCATTAGAAGTGGGGGTTTACATTAAAGCTGCAATTTAAAAATCGTTGTAGGTGTCAACATATTTGTTTTCTCGCAACGTAACTGGATATAGCCTATGATATAATTAACAAAAGAAAGACATTCGTAAATCAGCAAAATCGAGGCATAAATTCAACGTATTGAGGAATTCACTTAGTTTACGCAGTTCCTGCGCGTAGCTTGTAAATTTAATTTAATGCGGACAAAATTATCCTGTCTAGCAAATACAATTATTTTAATATAGCTAATGGGGCTAGTTTCTGTATAATTTAGTTTTATGTGTAAACTTAAAAAACTTGCTAAAATACTGCAGACTAGAGTTAACTACTTTCAGAGCACAATTGTTCTGCGTCACGAAGTTAGGAATGCAAACTCGTGTAAACAAACTGCGTGGAACATTGATATTCTGCTCAAGTACATTTCAGCTAAGTATTGGTCCAATTTTGAATTGTTCTACTTTTTTTGTTAAAGACATCATTGTTGGTACAGAAAATATACAGGATCAATGTTATCTCTTTTTGTTCACTAAAACCCGAATCTTTTCAAGCCGTTGATGTGTAAATTATGTTATTCAAATTGAATATTAAATCTGAACGAGGGACAGGTATAACTATTTAAAATAAATAACTCATTGTGATAATCGAACCGGGAAGTCCATGGCCGCACAGACATGAGGTCTCCATACAACCTATTCTCAGCTAATATTTTACACCAATCTCTGTATAATTCACCTCCCTCAAACCATGGTAAATACTCCCATATATTCTTGGCTTACTTATTGGATGGGCTTCCTTCTATTTTTCCTACAAGAATTTTCCATGTCCCTTTTTTATTTCCCATTCCTGTCATACATCCTGTTATACGATATTTAACCTATTTTTTTACACTTTATTTTCCACGAAGTTCATGTAATTCACTGTTATGCATTTTCCCCATTAACTTCTATGTTTGTTTCTCTTTGGTCCAACATTTCAGTGCTGTGATATAAATAATTTTTATCACTATAATTGCTATATGAAAGTAGACAATTCAAACAAAATAACTTTACGAAATGATGCAATATTGAAAATTAAATCTTAATAAGGAATAAATACCGACAAAGAAATAATTTTCAAAATGTAATAATTTATTCAAGTTCCGTTTTTAATCTTTTAATATTCATACTTATTAAAATGCATGCAGAATTATGTTCAAATTTTATTTTTATTTTGTGCTGGTATTAATATACTAGCACAAAATAAAAATATAGAAACCACGTGCTACAGTGTCACGCACTTCACTCTGCTACGCTGAAGGATATATAGGCCTACTGGGAAGCAAGAACCAAACTTTATGTTTTGCTATGAAGCTTTATTGTTATCAGTTATTTGTTTACTCATAATTATGGACAATGTCTTCTGTCAAGCCCTTGCATTTGTATAAATAAAATATTATATATTAATATTAAGATTCCTATGGCATGCCATAATTTTTAAACATTTATTTTTATTTTAGTCAGTAAATAACATGTATACAGTTCTTCTGATGAAAATTTAGTGATTTTTGTATTGTGTCTTAAAATCCACATTTCTCATCTTTTTAGATTTTAGTCATATTTGTTCTATTTTCTGTAAGAAAGTCATATTTAGGGCATTTTTATAAGTCGTCAGCTAAGTTCAAATAACTAACATAATATACGCATGTTGCTTGACCACTTGTTGGACTGTCGCTTTTTGCTTTTAGAAATTGTAGAGGGATTTTAATGTGGGTTCTTCTTAATTTGGTTTGTGGTTAACAAAGGGATTCTTTGGGCGCCGGGATAATGATAGGATTTCTCAATGCCTGAGAAATTGGGTTACTCAGTGGTTGGATTTCGGTAGAACTGAGGTTCTTTCTGAAGGATAACAAATGATGCTGGCCGACACACTGCTGTGTTAGACGAAGTATCTGTTATAATTATTTATTCTTGCAATAAATTTCACTGATACACTGTGCACAGTTATAGCGGTTGAATGATCACACTTAGTTAAGGGTATGTTCCCGATTGATAATCATATTAACCGTCGTTATAAAATTCTAAGTCCAAAATCGCGATATTGCAAAATAAGTTAAAGTCCATAAATTATACTTGATCACTCATTCAGGCAGGCCCTCAATGTCCTTGGGTGAAGAAAAAAAGTGAGTTATACAAAGTTTATATGCCCCAAAAGCGAGACCCGGGCGGCGCGGTGTGAAATTATCTATAAGGCGAGAGTCCACTTAAGAAGAAGACAACTACAGTGACAGAGGCATGGATGAGGAGTGAAAGAGGGTCATAGGAACCCCTTGCATAAAACCACACTGTAGGAGAGTTGGGAGATTAACATTAACCATGGTTTAAGGGAATGGTTTATGCAGGGAATTATTGAAAACTGTTAGCTACATATCAGTGACCTATATATAAGATTAATTAAGGATCGTAATGGTATTAATAAGCTGTTAGTTTATGCTGATGATGTAGTACTATTGGCCGATAGCGAGGCGATACTAAGGGTCAACATGCATATACTATTAAGTAACACTGAGAAATTGGGACTGGAAGTAAATGTCAATAAAACTAAATATATGGTCACACATAGAAATACATTATACGATGGAAATGGACAGCTAATGAGAAATGAGGCAAAGTTTGAGGAAGTGGCTGAATTCAAATACCTAGGAACAATAATCACAAACAGGAATGAGATGCACAAAGAAATTAAATATAAGCTCAATTCTGGAAATGCGTGTATTACTATGCATTACAGAGAGTATTGACTTCCCAACTCCTTTCAAAAAAATGTAAAAATGAAAATATATAAAACTATTACTCTAACCAGTTATATGATATGGATTCGAAACATGGACTCTTTAAGGGAGGAAAGGAGATTACAAGTATTTGAGAATAAAGTACTTAGGAAAATGTTTGGACCAAAGAGAGATGAACAGACAGGTGAGTAGAGAAGACTACATAACAGTGAACTACATGATCTTTATAGGAAGCCAGATATAATAAGAACAGTTAAGTCTCGTAGACTGCGATGGGCAGGAGATATGGCACGAATGGGGAATGAAATATGTGCATGGAAGCTTCTTGTAGAAAAACCAGAAGGAAAACGCCCAGTTGGTATACTAAGAATGAGGTGGGAGAATAACTAACAATGATTTGAGGGCAGTAGATATGGGGAAGTAGATATACAGGGGGAGATTGGAAAACATTAGCTCAGGATAAGGATGTATGGAGAGCTTATGTCCGCGCGACCATGAACCTACGGGTTCGATAGTGCCAGTGAGTTAGTTAGACTGCAAGAGGCGAGACACGTGGCACGAATAAGTAATGTTAGAGAAGCATTGAAGATTTTTGTAGGGAAACCAGACACTGTAGTTAGGACGAAAATGAGTTGGTGGGATAACAACATTAACTTGGTTTGTGGTAGGTGAATTACACAGGGAATCACTGGAAAATGTTAGGTTACGATAGGGATGTGAGGAGAGATTATGTTCACGCGGCAATGGATCTCCGGGTTCGATAGTTCCAGAGAGTTAATCAGTAATTATTTTGCTAATATATATTCGAAATGACCTAAGACATTTAAAAACTCTCAATTAAAACCTCGTGGATCCCTTTGGTTTGTACTTCGCTCTTTACATTTTCGTCATAGCTAAATTAGATTAGATTTAATAGACCATAACACGGCAACCTGATTTTAATTCATTGTGTTCTCATCTCTACATTATGAAATGAAAGAGATGAAAATCAACTCCACGGTGACATGTAGTCTGATATGGTGTTCCTGGTTCTACATACATCAAATATTCACCCTCCCTTTGGACATATTCGTCCCTAATTTGACACAAAGGTTTGGAGTCACGTGGAAGTATATGAATATGTCCCATTAAATCATTACAAACACATATTTTAAACACGTGTGGTTTGCTAAACCCGCGAACACGAGATGAGGAGAAAGGAGATGTGAAGTGAAAGAATGCAGATGAAATGACAAGATGGAGGAGGGAAGAAAATTGGAGAAAACTGGTGGGACGAAATTTGTGAAACGTGAGAACCTTGAAGAAAATCCGGAAAATTCCGACATGGCCCACCTCCAATACCCCTCCAATAACCGTCTGGATTCGAACCTGAGATCCGCGGGCGGTAGCCACGCGTTCACCGAGACGGCATCATACCTAGAAGAATGATTATTGTTTCTAGATTAAAAAAAAAAAACTTACAAAATATACTACATTTGCCGGTCGAAAATGAAACAGTAAATTATGTGAAATTTTTGAACTGGATATTTCACATATTCAACTTTTATAAGATTCATGATGTGTTCCGTTGAGGTTTATTCAAAATTAATATAAAATTGCAGAAATCTTCCTACAAGAACTGGAAAATAAATATTTTGAGGAACTAATACACAAATTCAACATAAAACTAATAACACGATATGTCGTCGATGATGTACTAGTAATATATGAAAATGAAAACAGAAAAGAAAAAGAAATACTACAAGACTTAAACAACATGCATGAAAAAATCACTTTCACCGAAGAAATAGAAGTTAATAAATAACAGCATAAACTACTTAGATTTGTCTATAACCAAAAATCTACACAACAATAAACTAGAAATCGGTATCTACCGGAAACCCACAAACAATGCTCTGGCCATAAACAAAAATTCTACACACCCTTTTCAACAGAAAATTAGTACATTTAATAGCTTAGTCAGTAGAATGTTGAAACTCCCATTAAGCAAAGACAATTATATCCAAGAACTCAACTACATTAAGTATATGGCAAAAACCAATGGCTATAATGAAGAATTCATAGATAAGCTCGTAAAAAACAAAAAAGGAAGAACAACATAACCAACATAACTAAACTAGAAAAAGAATCTGACAACAACAAGAAAAGATGGATAACACTTACATACATAGGAAAAGAAACGACAAAATTAGCCAATGCACTAAAGAAAGCCGATAAAAACGTAAAAATACCATACAGAACCAATAACAAATTAAACAACATAATAAACAATAACATTGAAGAAAATAACATTTTCAACAGCAAAGGAGTTTATAAACTGACATTTAAGGACTGCAACAAATTTTATATAGGAAGGACAAACAGGAGTTTTAACATCAGATTCAAAGAACATTTTCGAGACTTCATTCACGCAGAAGGGAAATCAAGCTATGCAAAACACGTTATCCATGAAGGACATCGCATGTTAAATATTGAAAACACCCTAACAGTAATGCACAGAGAAAATAATCCAGCGAAGATAAACGTATTCGAAGAGATGGAAATCATGAAAGCAGCTCACGACAGCCTGATAAACGAAAACGAACCCAATACGTGCAACCCCTCTACCAGATCTTCAGTGAAACACCAGTTTTGAATCCTGCCGATGATGGGGCAAGTCCCGAAAGCGCTGCAGTTAAATGATTAATTAAGTTGAGGAGACGGACCTTTCAGGTGAATATTCTATAATTTTATATTATTTCACATATGTCCAATTCAGAGAAAAACACTTACCCATACCATCTAAAAACATAGACTACTTTATAAAGTCACATTGTATTAATTCATAGTTTACAACAAACATTAAAAACTTTAATTGGAGAAAATGTTTCCTTTAGCATTTTTGTATGAAATAACACAATACATCCATTGCAATGTAAATACTTATTTTTTAATATTAACATAAGCGTTTATTTTATCCCGTCTATTTTAATTAATTTGTGTTAAAATAGACCACGTGATCAAAATATGTGGAAGGAAACGTTTCATTTCACGTGCCCTATGTACTGCATGAAAATCAGATCTACATGCTATCGTTATAAACGAATGCACTAATACATTTCGGTAAAATTTATTTTTCTGTAAAAATCATAGATTTGTGGATTTGTGATCCAAAATGCGTAAGATATTTTTATTGTATAACTTAAGCAATTAATTTATAGAACATAACCGCACTCTTTCTGCACAACTAAGTGCACAAAAAAACCCATCCTTTCTAGTAGACAACGTATTTATACATTTTTGGATATTTCTCTTTACACGCCAATCCGAGAAATTATAAAAGGATGAAAATTACAGAATGCATGAACGTCTCAAAATGATAAAATTCACTTAAACACGCCGTTAGAAGACGGAGTATTCTATTCTAGAAGTGCCCGGGTAAATCCCGGATAGATGTCAAGGAAACAAAAAGAGAACCAAAGCAAACGGCACTGACCTTGAGGAAAAACATATGATTCAGCTTGATAATTGCATTAATACACATGGTGGGGCATGCAAGTGCGCGCGCATACTTACCGTGGTGACTGGAGATTAACACTATTATGATGGAACACCAAGAAAGTCTGCCAACTTACTGACTGACTGAATGAGAAACGTGCTAACCGACCGTCTGCCCCGCTACAACCTCGCGTCCACTCCGATGTTGTCAAATCTACACTCCGGGTTCAATTCTCGGCACTTGTATTTCCTCAGTCCTCCAGTGACCTTCATGAGCGTGAGGACAAATGAAGACATAACCTCATAAACAGAATGTTCCAGATCTCTTGGATCAAATAAACACAGTTGTAGAAACCACAAACCGAGCATATTAAGAAAGCACCAGAGATGATTTATTATTTTATAACATAACACAACTTACAGATCAAGACTAAAAATAAAACAGTGAACACCAAACAATCCCAATATTGCCGCGATAATTAAGGTGACAGCACATCTGCTTCTAGACTAGCGGGTCGCAGTTCTATACACGGCACGCAGGGCTCGAACATTTAATTTAAATATTTACAATCTCGAGAGAAGGAGGGGTGGTACAAAATAAAACTTTAACTTTAAATATTAAGTTTTGGAACCGTGGTTATAGAGTAGTTTTTTTTCCGAATATGTATACTACCTCCCATATATATATATATATATATATATATATATATATTCTATATATATTCTATATATATTCTATCTTCAAGCCACAGTTAGTCCAAAAGCATTCAAGACTGAAAGTGTATAAAACACTGGCTCTTCCAACTCTTTTGTATGGTAGCGAAGTATGGACGTTGAAACAGAAGGATATACAGAGACTTAGATCTGCTGAAATGAGATATCTTCGGAGGACTGCAGGATACACACTACTAGATCACAAAAAAAATGAAGACATCTTAGAAGAATTACACATGGAATCTTTAGAAAACAAAATTTCTGATTATAAGTCAAGATGGATACAACATGTTCATCGAATGGAAGATCACAGAATACCCAAACTAATGTTAAGATATCAACCTGCAGGAAGAAGAAGACCAGGACATCCACTCAAAAGACTTCTGGATGGTGTTTCTCTTGAGGCCGAAACAGGTCAACAAATGGCCTAAATTCGTGAATGTACTATGATGATGATGATATATATATGCCATCAAGCGAATTCCGAAAGAATGTAGCTATTGAGATTGTTCTGGATGAAAATATTTTTGAAAAATGTTTACATATCTTTATCGATCCTACTTAGTAGACACCATGAAAAACTCAAATAAATAAACATATATCCACCGCTGTGGTCTCGAGGTAGCGTGCTACCTTGTCACGCAGCGGGCCCGGGTTCGATTTCCGGTCGGGACAGGCTCCTGGGTGAGGTTTTTTTCGGGGTTTTTCCTCACCTGTAAGACAAATGTCAGGAAGCTGAGGGTCCAATGGTCCTCGAAAATCATCCGGCCATCATCATCATCCTTCATCGGTGTGGAAAGCAACGGGAAGCTACCACGCCTATAATTCCCTAGTAAAGCTGCAAAACATAGCATGAAAATGCTATGATTGCAGTGAAAGATCTGCCCTGGGGCAGAATTACTATGGATGGATATATTAACGTTCTAATGACCGAAAGTTTTTTTGGAACCAAACTGGGGATATAGCGATCAATTAAAAAAAGTAAAGTAGGCTGGTTCACTAACCAGCAAAATCAGACCATTAACAGTGGAGCTTAGTGTGAAGCGAAAATTTAAAAGTCGCCCTAGCTACCGCAATTTTCGAAGTTTTGCATCGAAACACATTATACGCCATTGTAATTAAAACGAGGAAGATATTCACACACATGCACAAAACAAAAAAAATAACAACTAAACTCGGCCATTAGGATGGGAATTATCTGAACGTCTGATTCCAAAATTGCTTTTGCGGCTGCCAAATTTGTTTTCTTGCAACCTAACAGGATAGATTCTATTTAAATAACAAAATAAATATATATTCCACAAACCAGCAAAATTGGATAAAAAATTCGCCCCTCTAAGCGATTCAGTTGGTTTGCTCAGAACACCCTATGGTGTTTTTCTACTTATAGGTAAAATACACTCATAAAAAAGAATCACACCACTCTATAGATCGAAAAAGTACATTATGGGTCCCTCTGTGGCTAGGAGAGCGTATAAAGTTGGAAGCTGTGAATCAGTTATGAATGTTCTGTCCATAACTCGTTGTTTAATACCAGGAGCAGAATAAACCTTTGGGACGCGCCTGCAGAGAGCGGGTTAGACTACTAGTAATATATGGCTGTTGGAAGGGTTGCCGCACACTCAAGGCTTAATGATAAAGAATGGGAGTTCAGAAATTTCCAAACTTCAAACTAGAATAGCCGAAAAAACTGTACTCTTATATTTATTGCCCTCTAACCACTGTCTACCTGTAGGGAGTATGTGCAATGGGATAAACCAAAGTCAAATACGAGGTTTATAAAGAAATGAAATATGATTCAGCAAAAATACTTCCGAATAAATAGTAATTTTGTTTTGGTTATCTACCGAACTATATTCTTTATTTTTTCATAAATAACATATGTAAATATTTTTGTACATGATATTGTGAATTTGTCCCGCGCCGTAGCCGAGCGGTTTAAAGTACGATTCCTTAGTGTGCAACTAAAGAGAACTTGCGTTGGTTCAAGTCCCTATGGGGAAACACATTTTCTCATGGAATTTCGTCCAATATGGGACCGGGGACCACCTAGCAATATGAGGTATTTTGATAGCTACAATAAGCAGCGGCTCTAGGTTGAGGAAACCAGCTTTAAAACTGGAGGACGCGACATGCTGACCACATGTCGGCTCTATACTGGCTAAACGATCTTCCACCTCTGCGATTAACACATGTTGATGCGAGACCAATAGCCTGTTACTAAATCTAGGACCTTCCAGGCCTGTCGAGACATGGAGTTAACATATATTTATAAATATACAATGTTAAACGCATTGCCTTATCAGCCAACTGCGGCCTCACGTTCACATGTGTTAATCACATAGTGGAAGATCATCCAGCCGACATGTGGTCAGCGTGTCGAGTCTACCAACCGTCATAGCATGATTTCTCAACATGGAGTTTTTACTTATTTTGGGTTCCCAAATTCCTCTCACAATCCTAGGTGGACACCGATCCCATACTGGCCGAAATTACACGAGAAAGTTTCTTCTCCCATGGGGGCTAGAACCAACGTAAGTCCCATTGCTCTGCACTAAAGCATGATGCCTTAAATCGCTAGGCGGTACGGAGCGGGACTAGAAGAATTCATTATCTTAGAAAAACAACATGGATAAAAAAGGCAACCATTTTATGCAAGTAGAAACAGGCGTAACTTCGCAGAAATTCACGATATGCAAAATAAAACAATGTGCCTTAGCGGTGATTCCGCAAAAGAAATACAGTAATGGAGAGAAAATGCAAGCCAATGTATCGGCGGTGCGTTCTTTGCCAGGCAGGTCCTCTGTAGACGTTGTCGCAGAGAGCACGAAACCCTTACACACGTCCTTGGGGCCTGTCCGCTTGGGGAATCACTGAGAAACATTCCGCACCACACTATTCGAAACATGATGACAGAAGCCATGCGAGATTATGGATAACAGTTTATGAAGAATTTCATAGTGTGGGCACTAATATGATTAATGGACGAATAGATATTATTGCATTTAGACCATCTTCTAAAATTGGCATGATATTAGATCCCACAATTCGTTTTGAGACTCATAGTAGCCAACCTGAGGAAGTTGACTCTGAAAAGAAAGCCATATGAGCCAACAGCTGACTATTACAAAGATAAATACCAATTAGATAGAATGACTGTTATAGTTTTGATGATCGGAGCAAGAGGTACTATACCAGGATTCTTAGCTGGCATTCCTTATATTTAGGTAGAGTGCATCTTTCTAAATTTGCCATCGTTGGCATTAGAGTATCAATTTCAATTTTAAGAAACCATCTTTACAAAATTTCTACTTTTTAGAATATACTTAATTTACAATTTGGAATTTTTTCATGTATTTACAAAATGTATTTAATCAATTTCGAAAATTAATAATAAAAAGGAACATTGTTTTATTTTGAATTTCTTTAATACAGAGACATTGTATGCTCATTGGTTTATATTTTATTTACCTCTTCTCCTTAAAACTCATTGTATAGTTATTTAACATCAAATGTTCAAAATTAAAGTAATGTTGAGTGACGTGAGTTTTTATCATAAGATTCAGATTCAACGCACTAAAAACTTATTTAGATGTTTAATGGTTGGCCTGCGTAATGGATAAACATTTAAACGCAATATTCGCTACAAGAATATATTTTTTTTAATAACACGTTTTTTTTAACAAGTGTCATTAGCCTCGCCAATCAAAGATGGGCAGTGAAATGACCGACAAATCGTGCTTAAATGTCTTATTTCCTTCCGAAGAAAACATCACGATCTGGCCGGTTTGAACCCAGAAGCGACAGTCCATCAGAATCAATAAAATTAGACCTAAAACTGTTTATCCATCAACAAGTTGTCGATAAGACAGACAAAAATCGGAATTCATGCTCAGGTTGTCCTAAACGGTGAATGGAGATGAATGAATGCATGTGTTCATTTCGAGAACTGGATTGTAAAGAACTGGTCGTTTGTAAACAAGTATGTACATTTATAGACCACAGGAGGAAAACAAGGAATGTCACAAAAAACAAGAATTGAGAAACTTAATTTCAATGGTTTGAACTATCTTTGTTTTTCAATAGTTCATCAAATATCACTGTCAATTGACAAGTTCGAATATTTGAAACAGATGACAGTAGTTGTAGAAGTAGTAGTATTTATTAGAGCACATCAACTACAAGATTACTAACACCCACTAAAATATTGTGTTGTTAATTATATAGTCCTGCGAATTTATTTTTTTTCTGCTGCACAGGATTTAACAGATCTCTAAACCTAATTTTGGCGTGCTTAATTAGAATATATTTACAGTT
This sequence comes from Diploptera punctata, assembly GCA_030220185.1. NCBI lineage: Eukaryota > Metazoa > Arthropoda > Insecta > Blattodea > Blaberidae > Diploptera > Diploptera punctata. The sequence goes on along the minus strand of JASPKZ010007889.1, from coordinate 232,529 downwards.
AATTCGTATCACATAAGGCTTTTTTGCCATGTTGAAATTGGGTATAGATTACTATTTGCATTATATGTAGTGATATGTAATCCTTTAAACTGCTGTAAAATACAGAGGCTTGAAACAATAACAATTTTGTAGTTAAAACGGTTTAAAATAAAATAGAACTACTAATATACCTTAAAAACTGTATTATCTCCTCCGCTTGGAAAGAAATAAACTGTATGTTGATTGGCGTTTGTGCTCCTGCCGAGGATTTTCTCTTACCAAACCCACCAACGATAATAAAGAATCTTGGAGACATCCTATTGGTGTTGATACCTCGTTTCCATTTATTGTACGTCTTGATGGAATCTTACACCAAGTACTTCACTTAGTGCACTAAATTCTCTGGGAAATGTTGAAGATGAGAATGGATTAAGTGTTACCTGAAGCTCATATTACATCCCAGTGCCCTGAACGTTTCATGGTTTTTACAATTTTCTCATATTCATCAGCTGTAACATTTCCCAGAAACTTCTCGATGACGTACTTATATGATTCCTAAGCTTATAGTTCCATGTCTGGCATGCAGTTTTTAAAAGTAATATCCCTAATAAGTTTACCAATCTGTGGTCATCAAGAAGGCTTCCTGCACTTTTGCCTCCTACGGTAACATACATTTTGTTAGCAATATATTGATAACAAGGGACGTTTTTCTAAACATTTAACAAATTGCTTCAATAATCCTAGTTTTATGTACAAAAGAGGTAGCAATATTTTTTCACAATCAACTAATGGGAAATTTATACATTTATGATCCTGGTACCAGGTGTTTTCTTTTTGGCCAATTAGTAACTTTCCAGTGTCTTTTTCTGGCTCTAGAGTCCCATTTGCACGAAAAGCACGGAAATTTCGTGTACTCCCCTTGATACCCCAATAAAATACCACACATCTGAAAGTCACAGCACACGTACCAGTTGTGTTCATTATATTTTATTTTTTTCTACAATAGTTCACATGATTGTACACTGAGTGAACTAGTGGTACTGAAGCTAATTTATTCCCATTACGTAGAAGAAGCCCTATTAGAATTATTTTGCTAGAATCAATAAATATACGCAAATGTGCCGGTTCATTATCTGTTCCTAGATGACCATTCAAGCCAGGGATATAACAACAGAATACTACTTCCCCTATTGCGAAATATTTTTTAAAAAATTCTTCTTCACTATATCCTTACCAATAAAAGGTTGTACCAGGAGCTAAAAGATTGTCTTCTTTAAATCTCGAATCTAAAAGTTTCATTTTTTTCTTTTGTATGACCCAAATCGCGCACCAAATAGTTTAATTTCGTTAATTAAATAAAAATAAAACGTAGTTTTTGATTTTCATATTTATTATAATTCAATGACAGCTGTTTCGGTACACTGTACCTTCTTCAGACATGTTAACAAATTATGAATTGTGTTCCAACTGATCTAAGCAACAATACAACAATATTTATTTACATTTTTTAATTTAAGAAAGGGGATTCATTCAAATCAAGTTGAGAAATTTAACAGTTTTTTACTACTTTTAAATAAAGGAACACATGAGAGCATATAACAGAAATTTAGAAAATTCAAAACCACCTATTCCAATTTAATCATTGTTTCGATCCAAATTTTGAAATTTTACATATTTGTGATAAGGGTAAGAAGTTAGATCTTTTGGAGGCTGTAGAAATTAATAAATTTAAAAGTAGTAAAAAACTGTTAAATTCTCAACTTGATTTGAATGAATCCCCTTTGTTAAATTTAAAAATTTTAATAAATATTGTTGTATTGTTGCTTAGATCAGTTGGAACACAATTCATAATTTGTTAACATGTCTGAAGAAGGTAAAGTGTACCGAAACAGCTGTCACTGAATTATAATAAATATGAAAATCAAATAAAACTACGTTTTATTTTTATTTAATTAATAATTATGGATTTTCATCAAGTAAACACCAACTCAATTGATTGGTTTAATTTTGATTAATTGATAGGAGGCGGATTGTTGTATTTTGATTCTAGGGTTAAATTGAAATGATCTTCTGTGTTGACGGTGGAAGAAGTGCTGTACTACTCTCTTGTAATGTTGTTGATGGTAATGGAATTGTAATATTTGGCCCATGTGCTGGCGGCTTATTGTTTCCACAGTTTTTCGCCGGAGTTGAATGCAACTGGAGTAAGTCGAAGAATGAACCTACCCTCAGTTAAAGAAAATTGCAAACGAATATGAATAAATTCAATGATTATTTTATAAAATTGTATTATATTTTAGGTGTTTACATATTTTAATACATCACGTATATACCGCATACAAGTGGTGAGCCGCGCGCTACCATTTTTTTGTGTTTGTGATAAAAGTAGAATTGTGCAAAATCTATACGTGATATGCAAAACTAGCAACAGTTCGGATATCAGGGTACTTGAGTTAACTTATTTGCATTAAAATATCTCATGCCGCAAAATATTCACAAGCTGTGTTATTCTTTGGGCAAGAAGATTACGCTATAAGGAAAATAAAATACAAAAAAAAAATAAACTGCACGTGGTAGGAAATTTCTGGCTTTGAATTTGATTTGAGCATGTTAAAAATACCCCAAAAACATTCAAACGTCGGAGGCAGCAATTTCATCGCAGACTAGTGTTATATATTAAATTATTATTTTATAAATTATATTTATAATTATAAATGATTAACATAGAAAGTATATAGAGTTAAAAAGGTTCTTGTCTCATTCAGAAAGTTCACATGTTTATTCCGTAAACCCCTAGATTTATTGTGTAAACCTTCTGCATTATCACATTGAAGTTGTAGAAGGGTGTTGGGTGGATCAAGCTGCTGGCGTTGATGTGCGTAGTGAAGACATTCTGTGAGAATGATCTGCTTCACTGGAGTGACATCTTGGTACTGGATGCTGAAGTAGGAGGTGATCTGGTTGCGTCCTATACGAAGACTTATAATTGCTATCTCCGCCCAATGATTTTGTCGGGAGATGATTTTCAGATGTTGGGCTTAAAAGATCGGAATTTTCTTGTGTAGTTTAGTAAATCATCGTGTTTAATATGCTCTTTCGAGTTTACTTTATGAGGTGATATATCACCTTTTTGGCGATCAGGATCATGTTTCTTTGTGGTGATATCGATTTAGTTTCTAGTGTTGACATGTATTAATGCATTAGACGACTTTTCAGTGTTGTTTTTTTTTCGAGGCAGTAGGATTTTAGGACATCCTTGATTATCTAGTTCGGGGATTATTTGGATCTTAACCTTTCCCGACATTTGTTTTAGAGGTGATGACAAATTCAGAAGAAATACTTACTTAATACTTAATACAGGCTTTCCACTTTACAGCAGTTTGCCTTTGATTCCTGCTTTCCAGAGATTCCTATCTTCCCATTGTCCATCTTCCATACCCCTCTTCATCATGGCATCATATATTCCCTCATACCATGCTCTTCTACTTCTTCCCCTTCTCCTTCTGCCTGGTACCATCCAATCCAACACCTGTTTAGGCCACTGGTCTTCCGGCATCCGTTGTACATGTCCATACCATTGTAGAGCTCTCTTTGTTATCCTATCGATAACAGTTTCTTGTGCATCCATTTCTTGTCTGATATATTTATGTATTTTGAATATGTTGTAGCCTGGATATTCTCATACTTCTCCGTAATCCATCAATTTCTGTCGCCAAGATTCTTTTCTGCATCCTTTCATTTATTGTCCAGCTTTCTGATCCATATGTAAGTATACTTTCTATTATTGTCTGTATAATCCCTTTTTTTTTTTGTTTTTCTGGTCAAATTTCTATTCCATAAAATACCATTCAGGGATCTAATCGCCTTCCTTGCACAATTTACTCTGTTAATAATATCTTTTTCACAAGTATCAGATTTATCTATTATAGATCCAAGATATTTAAATTCTTCAACACGTTTAATTATCATATTATTTATTTGTAGGTCTTCTGAATTTCCTCCGATTACCATATATTCTCTTTTAATATAATTTATCTTCAGTCCACCTACCTCAAATGCATCGACCAACTTTCTGATCATATATACTATATCTTCTCTATCTTGTCCTATTATAATCTGGTCATCAGCGAATAATAAATTGTGCAGTAAATGACCAAAAATAATATAATTGACCATTAATGTTGAATCCCGAAAACCGGCAAATGAGGCTCTGGTTAGGTCCCCCAAATGCGGGGGTTGGCGAAGGGCTGACAACCCGTTCCATAAAAAATAATTGTTACGTTTCCTGCAAAGAGAGATAAAGCCGGACAGGTCAACAGGCATAGACTTTGGCTAAGAAAAATGACAATGATTTTGGCAACTTGGAACATACAAGGTTGGAATACTAAGAATAATGAAGGACTTAACGAGATTACAAAGAAGGGGGTGGATATAGCAGTTCTGACAGAAACGAAAAGGAAAGGGAATGGTCAAGAAATGATTGGTGAATACATGAATGTATGGAGTGGGGTGGAATTCAGAAGAAATGCCACCCAGAAAACTTGTCATGAGCGTAGATCGAACTCGGGTCTGCGGAGACCGAAATAACAGTGATAGTTATAGATATAGTTTAAGTAAAGAATAATGTAAAAAAAAACAGAAGGCGGTTCTGTGGCGCAAGTTGGTTTAACATTCGCCCTCCACTTACGAGTCCCGAGTTAATTTCTGGGTCACACCATGTAGAGTTCGTAATGGACGAATTGGAACTCGGACAGGTTTTTCTCAGGGTTTCACGCGTTTAATCCCGTCAAAAACTTAATTTTCATAATTTTTTCATGCTCATTCATTTCGTTACAAGTAATTTCATCTGCCCCTGTAATGGTACGATAGACCTGGTCTGCCGGTCATTTCCATCATTTCTTCATACTTATCCATTCCGTTCCATTTCATTTCATCGTCCCCTGTGATGGTGTGACAGGCCTGGTCAGCCGGCATCCTTGTATATCAGAGGCCTTCAATAATAATAATAATAATAATAATAATAATAATAATAATAATAATAATAATAATAATAATAATAATAATAATAATAATGATAATGATGATAATAATGATAATGATAATAATGATAATGATAATGATAATAGTGATAATAATAATGATAATAATAATAATAATAATAATAATAATAATAATAATAATAATAATAATAGTGGCGTCATGTAATCTTATCCCTTGATCTAGCATTGCGCCGAATACGAGAAGAAAGTTTAATTTTATTATAAAAATGATAAATTATTATTAGGGGTCCGAGATTAATTTTGTGGAGTGTTAAAGATTGATCTAATGCTTCTAAAGGATGTGTTTTGATTAAAGTTCAGGGTCTGTTTGACAAGGCCAAGGTAATGAAACCTTCATTGATCTCATGCAGCGCAGTGGGTGTTTCAATTCAACCTGTCGTCCTTGTCCCAAACAACTTTCATAATTCGGGAGGCCCTTTATACAATTATAGGGTTTATTTTAAATAAATTAAAGCAAAACAATTATCCAATACATTTAATATATTATATGACAAGGGATTCATGTTTTAACTTTTGAACAGTCCCTATCTTACTACAATGTAATTACTAAATTAACACTAACGAGGATAAATCTTTAAACATAACAAATAATTTAGAACATTTTCAAGCCAAATGAATCATGATCCAAATCTGCTCCGATGGTTTGGGTGTTAAGTTATTAGTATCGACAATCGCGGATACAAACCTAGTCGGGGTCAATTGATTTTTTAGGAATGTAAACTCATAGGTAAAGTCCCTTGGGAGGGAGGGGGAACTTTTAGCCATTGGGCACTGAGTGTGAAGATTTTAGGGATCTTAAAAGAACCTCAAACCTAAAGTAGTGCTTCTGAGCAATATTTAATCGGCCTTTCCCATTCAAGTAATACTTTAGTTGCCCACTGTATGTCTCTGTGATAGTCACATGTCACTCTCGTAACTAATGATTAATGAACTCCCGCTAGGGAGCACTCATGTCCTCTCGTGGGGATGTACGGCATATATATTGGACTTTAAGAACATTACATGGTGACTTTTCATCAAAAAGTTTATTTCTTCTTTATTTCCCTTAATTTAAGTTCTACCTTTAAGTGTCCCACGCCTCCTGAGTATTAGAGGAACGCGACCTGTCAGGAGAGGATTACATTACATATTAGTTTGACTTCCCGTGAGACAATACCAACATTTAAGACAGACTACGACGTGTGCAATGTAAATGCAAATTAATGTATTTCCTTTTCTTAAAAAAAGGAAATAAATTCCATTACTATTACTACTATATGGGGCATGAAGTTTCCCAACATTTGTCTTGGGGATCGATCTGGGATCGAAGGCGAGTCCGTTACATCCCAGCAACGACGTTATCCCGGCGATGAGTGTCGGGTCTCGCCTTGTACGGTAGGGGAGATTCTTGAGTTCACGTCTCACTAATCGGCGAGTCGGCAGAGAAATTTCACATGCGTCTCTATCTCCATTCTGGAAAAGTCGGTGCTCGAGTCTTCGACCGAGAGATGTATCGGCTGAGGTTCCGGGTGTTTTTTCTGCTGCATATAAAGGAAGTGCGAGTCGGACTAGTCATTTGTAGTTGGATCTGGATGCTGAACCAATAAAGTGATCTCAAGAGCGAAGACAAAAATATGTTTTAAGATAAACCGTCAGCGAGTATAAAAATAGGACAATTAAATAAATTGTGAAGGAATATACTTTATTAGCAGCAAATTATTCTTGAAGAATCAGTAAATTATCGTGAAATAAATAAAGTAGTTAACATTTTTAGGAAATATCATTATTAGAGTTTTTATAATGAACATTAAGAAACGGAAAATTTATAACTCATCTTTTAATTTGTAGAATTCTCGAGAATAATGTTTTAGAATATTCCTTTCTATCACCAGCTAGTTCTACAAACTATGAGGTGAAATGTCAATTTTCTGATTTTTAATGTTTATTATAAACTAGCTAATCCCCGGCGTGCGCTGCTACGCCTAAATAAATAAAAATAATGTGTTTTCATGTTTAGTTGAATAAATAGAAGGGAAAATTTATATCGTAATTATTTTTAGATACCCGTGCTGATTCCCCGGCGTTGCCCGGGAATCTACTTATCCCGATCTTCTTGGCATAAATGAGCTGAAAGACAAAATTCGTTATTATGAGTTATCTGTAAAAGAATACCCGCCGTGCGCTGCTACGTTTCTCCGGGAATCTACTTATCCCGATCTTCTTGGTATCTATGAAACACAAAAATGGTTATAGATAAACATTTGCTGTCGGGGACATTTTTGTAGTCCTTTGAGATATTCAATTCTGTGTACATTGATTTTGTGTATTTGTTATGGTTTAGGCAGCGTAAGCCATTTAACCGTCCAAAAAGCTATTTTTCACATTTTTCACTAAATAGTGATTTTCAAGGGTGAAGAGGGTTGAGTATTATAGCCTATAACCTTCCCGGGAAATTCCTCAACATTTTGAAGAATCGGGTGAATGGTATGGCAGCGCATAAAATACCAACATACTGTATAATATATACAGTATATACATTCGTTTTTATATATTAGATAAAGTAAATTTGGAAATTTGTGTAAATATCTGTGAAGTTAATTGAAAGAAATTCCATTTGATCCCTATACGACCGAAATCCGCGCCAATGGTGATGATGATGATAATAATAATAAAGTAGAATGTCACGCCACTGAGTATGATAAGAGATAAAGAGGAAGCCATTTTCTCTTTTTTGAAGGAATGTTAGTTCTTTACAATATTGTTAAAAGCTGTATTTCTTGTTTTTTTATTGGCCAGGTTTAGTTAATGCTCGAGTAATTCATTGTTACTTTTTTATTTTCCCTGTAATATTTCACTTGCTTTCGCTGATCTTGAAAAATAGTTTTGCTTTCACATAGCAAAATGCACAACAGGATTTTCATGTTGCAATTCACATACTCTAAATCTTCAAGGTGACTTCAATGATTAAGGACGAATAAAAAAACAACTCGTAACAACGAAACAATGCAATATCTATAAACATTTTTTGACATCCCAAACAACTACAATCTACTGCTTTAAAATTGCAACACAATTCAATGGATTTGAACAACAGTGGCGTTTCTCCATATAATATACAATAACGAGATTATAGCAATGAAAATTTGGCTAACATAAACTTCATTTCGATAATTTTAACGAATTCTGAAGGAATGAAGCTATCAAGGCTGAACCCATGGAAAATGTTTTGAAAATTGTTTACATATCTTAACTCATCCTACCTAGTAGACACAGAAAATCACCCTATATATATGTAACATATAGATGTGTGTGTGTGTGTCTTAAAGTTCTAGCGGCCGCAAACTTGTTTTCTTTTCGGAACCAAGATCGGCATACAACAATAAAAATCCTAGGTAACCAGCAAAATCGTACCATTACGTAGGAGTTCACATGAAACGAAATGTTTTAAATTGCTCTAGCGGTCACTATTTTAGATTTTCTCGCAACGAACTCGGAACGTGCTATTGAAATAACACGAGGAAGCAAATATCAACTAAATCAGACCATTAGAATGTAGGGTTCACCTGAAACGGAAATTTTAAAATCGCTCTAGCAGTTGCCATGTTTGCTTTATTACAATGTAATTGTTTACCATACAATCTAATTAAAAATAAATATAATGTATTCAATGAGCCAAGACAATCCCACTTGCTGAGGAATTCGCTTAGTTTATGCAGTTCCTGCGTGACGAACATCTCTAAATAATGGACGAAAAAAGAGGCCATTCTAACCAAATGGATACATATATAAGCATGTTATAACTGACCATAGTTTATAAACTAATGCATATCATTAGATCCATTACATCTGATGATTCCTAAAGGCTATGTTTTTTTTCTTTCTTTTATTACATCATTCAAAACTACATTCTACATCGTTAAATCACGCGATTTTTAACACTTTCTCAGCAATTACCATTGAGACTGTTAATCTAATCACGTTAATAAAGTTACCTTAAGTTACTATATTCAGGTTACGTAACGAAAATGACAACGTAATTCTACCTTGGTGAAAATCACACAGTGTAACCGGGAGATATGAACCAACATTCTCTCAAGTTGGCAATCCTGTAATAATCATAATTCATATATATATTTGTACCATCCATAGTATTTATATCAAATCCTTTAAAACGGATAATATTCATAGGAAGGAGCAATATCGATTATGGTTGATATATATAATCTAAAAACCTTTAGGTTGTATCGTATGTGATGTAGGTTTTTAATGTAATGTTGTGTGTAGAGGCATTTTTAAGATGTGATTCACTGGGAGTTTGTTCTAAACGGGTGTACAGTCGATGCGGATATTTATTCTCAACAACTGGATTGAATTCATACAATTTTGAGAGTCGTGTGTTCAAACCCGACCGGATCCCCGAACAATTACGACAAAAAATTCAGGAATTGGAAGGAATAGAACTGCTACCACAGCCAGCATATAGGCTTGATCTTGAGCCTTCAGATTATAATCTGTTTGGATCCATTCCTCTTACTAGTATTTTCGAAAACATTGAAAACAATGAGGCTCTGGTGGGTTCCAACGAATTCTTCACATCATAAATCAGAGACTGGTACCGTCGCGGGATAATAAACCGCTGCAAGATGACTCAACACCATCTGATGGTCTCTACTTTGAAAGAGTTGTTTAATTTCTTGTACAAAAAAATGTTTAAAAAAGAGACATTACTTATGGGAGAGTATCTAAAGTAAAGTAAAGTAAAGTGATCCCACAACAGACCCGGAGGCCCTTGGAGTAGTAGGAGGTTAAGGCTCCCACTTTTTCTAGACAATCGGCACTTTATGTCAGCCGGGTTGTCAGCCCTGCGTGACGGCCGCCTTTACCCCCAGAACAAGCGTCTCGTACTCATTTCCGTTAGAGGCTGAGTCGATCCCAGGGCCATAGTGCCGCCAGAGGGTTTGGGTCAGTTTAAAAATCCTGACCCCAACGGGACTTGAACCCTCGACCCTCCGGCTTGTAGCTCAGTGCCTTAACCACTACGCTACGGCGTGCCCCCATGGGAGAGTATCTATAAGCTTAAAAGGGGATGTTGATCGTCTAAGACTTCGGAATGAGACAACAGTTCTAATGGAATGGAACAGACGGTTAAGTTCATGTCGTGCTGTTAATGACGGAGGGCCCTCTCAAATTCTAATTCAAGTTTTCGCTATTTTTTATATCTTTTTCTGACCAAATTCTGTGTGTATTACATTCTTAAGGTGGCTTGTCTCCAGACTACAGGGAGATAGTATGTTTACATGCTTACAAGTACTGTACGACTGAAGTATAGATTGAAACAGAGGGGATACAGCAATTACGTCACGATACATAGTATCCACATAACTATTCACTTGAATGCTGAACAACAGGTGAATTAATACAGTTGTGAATATGTAAGTTTGTAGTGTGCACCAATTGTCGGAGTAAGGAGACAGTACCAAGTACACAGAGCAATAGTATCACCAATTTGCCGTCTGTCTTGACATTGCCTCAGCCAGTCGATCGAAATTTGTAAACAAGCTAAATTTGTTTATTCCTAACTTCACATCTCGGTATTATTTCCCTGCAGTATATCGCATTATACAACATAATTCGTATGTTTGATTTTAATTGAGTAAATGCCAACCTATCGTCGCTACAATCCTCCAAAAATATAATTACATCTCAAATATAACATATTATTTAAAATTAAAATCCTAAATGGTCTAATGGTTATGTCCCTTGCCTCTAGTCCGGACGGTCGCAGATTCAAACCCGAGATCGATGGATTTTTAGGATCGCAAAATCCAAGGGACAATTCCTCCGGAAGGGACTTTAAAACGTGGGTCCCGAGTCCGAAGATTTTTTACCTCATAAAAGAATCTCCAGTGCCTCTGACCAAAATTTAACCGACCTTTACCATCCAAGTAATACCTTTCCACTAAAAAACTCCCCGCTAGGGGTGCACCCATGTCTCTATGTAGGGACATATATACAACACGATCCTAAATAAATAAATAATTGTGTGTTGTGTGTTCTAAAAAGGGTCCAATATTTAGAGATGATGCATAGATTTGTGTTTATACCCGCATATCTTGCTACTTGCGAAAGTTTTAACGAAGCTAATTTAGCCACGCTTATTTCCCCACAAATGTCAGCCTCAAAGAATAACTAGTAGACAAATAAGGTATGATTTGGATGGGAAACGCTGATTAAATTTAGCTCAGAGGCTCTGATCTAGTATTCTGGCTTGAAGTTCATTTACGACCTCCAAAATGTTCAGACTTGGTACTGAGGACTGAAAGACCCTCATGGGGGGACTTGTCCCTTGGACTTTTCATCCTGAAAATCCCTCAAACGCGGCAGTTTTGAACTCGCGATCCTCGAATCCTGAGGCAAGGAAAGTAACTCCTACAACATATTTACATGATATATTGTATAAAATGAAAATATACAAAATTCAACTTTGTTTTAAGCCAAAACTCGTAATTTAAATACAGAAACACCATTGCTAGCGCTATCTATGCATAAGAACAATATAATTATCTGTACGGATTGTGTTGATATTAATATGATGTCTCCATAAGCGAAGATGTAGAATTTAACATATCAGGTAACATGGAATAAACTAACATCGCACAGGCGCAATACCAACAGTTTCAATATCAGGAAGTCTTTTCAACTTTCAATTATAGCTCGGTGTTTGTTGTGGGAAAAGTGAAAGCACGTTTACTTAAGATGTACCGAGTTCAGTCCCCGGTGTCGGTCGTGATTTATAGGGATCCGCCCTCTTCCTTTCTCTTAATACAGTGTTGCAAACTAGAACAAGAATTTGGCGCTACAAGTCGTGAGAATCGAGGATTGTACTATGATACATTCACCAGCTATAACAGCATATGTGATAAATCGGACAACATCAAACAATAATAATATTTCTAACAACTTTTGAATTGACATTTTACAGTAAAGGAAATACTGTATTTTATCCTTCGTTTTCTTCAATAGTCTATTTCAAGCAAAAGTTGCATTTCTGAAAACTACAGTAGTGAACTATTTTTGTATTTAAAACTATTATATTTATTTTGAGTGAATTTTTATGTCAATAGTAGTAATTAATATTAGTTGAAAGTGTATAGGTACATATCATTTATTATGTTATTTTAGAGGTTCATTAGAAGATAAGGCTTTAAATCTGTCGGTTTAAATATAACTTTTATTATTATTATTATTATTATTATTATTATTATTATTATTATTATTATTATTATTATCATCATCATCATTGTTAAGGACGGAATTCCAGAATTTAAAAGTTAGAAATATGCATATACTTATAACATAAGAATTATTTAAATATGACTCAAAGTGACAAAATATGTGATCCCTATAACTTAATGTATTTATTCAACTATTGACAATCCTTATAAATGTCTGATATTTTAACATTTTATACAATTTATTAAGATAGTGTTTTGAAGGCCTGTTCCACTTTTAAATACAAAAATGTAATGCGCCTTGCAAATTAAAAATAAATGTATTGTCGTAAATACCCATTACTGGAGAAAAATGTTAGTTGTTACCTGCTAAGAGGGACGACTGCATTCCACAGAATCCAGAATAATTACTTCTAAATAAAACAATTCATTAATTTTATTCTTACCATCAGTTTTGCTAATAACATGGCCAAAATATTACTTTCTTGAGAATCTGACAGTATTTTTAATTCTTATAGAAATATGACTTAAGGTAAAATTAAAACCAACACAATTCTACTAGAAATTTTACGTGCATGTTTTATTACTTTGAAGCTCGATATATGATTAAAGATGACACCTCAGGAATTCATCCACTAAAAATAATAATAATAATAATAAATAATAATAATAATAATACATTATTATTATTCTCATTATTAATACAACATAAAATCCTTCACTGAGTTCAAATTTTTGCATTTCTCAAATGTTTACTCTACACAAGAATGTACATATATTATTGTATTAAGGTGGCAACTTTTCCGCTCATCATTAATATAATTCATTGCAACTGAAGTCTAATGAGAAATAAAGAAAATAAAAAAGTTAAAGTGAGTGTCAAGTAAATATGAAGGGCGCGAAGAAGTACAGTAATAATGTAAGAAGCTGTAAAAGTTATCATTATGTGTTTAAATATGTAATTCTATACTCCTTTCAATTAAAGAGCGCAGAAGATGTAAATGAAACATGAAATTAGCATTGAAACTTGTCACTTTCTCATAGACCTCAAAGTGACAAGTGATAGTTTGCAAAGATCTGCAAACGCAAGAATTTCTAATCACACTTAATCTTGTTAATCTAGTTAAAGAGTAACACTAGACGACATATTACAATCCAAAATATGAAAGCATCTCAGTTACTTTTACATGTCTACTTTTGAGCATTTCCTTGGAAACAAATTATGAGAATTGCTGATCTCAACATAAGAGGATCTGATGTATTGACTTAGGCTTTCACAGCCGGACTTATTATGATGATCTTGAAGAAGATAATAAGAGGATCTATTTTCTAAAAACCAGTTCAAATTGTCATGTATGCTAATGATATAAATATTATAGCAAGAACTCAAGCGGGTATGAAGGACACATATTAATTTTTAAGAAGAATCAAAGAAAATATATTAAGGAGGAAAAAAATACATACCAGCCGCTAGGAAATGTTACACTGATTATCTCTCTTGTTTACAAATTGGATAATATAAACTCGAAACAATGTGAGTTATAATATTTGGAATGTGAGGTATATTGCAAGAATAATATTACAATAGAGGCTAAGAAGCGCATTGTGGCTGGGAAAAATGTTTTGCAGATCTTTAAAAGTATTTCCGGCGTCTCAGTTAATATTTAGATACATCGTAGTCTTTATGTATAGAACGTAATCTTGAAATTGATGTACTCGGTTTTACTATTCGCATGCAATGGTTAATAGAACTAAGACACATTTCTGCCTAAACCTAGATTTGAACACAAGACGCGCTGGCGCACCAAACCAATGCCCTATTTAAACAAACTAGGAAGAGAGACAAATCTTTCTCTATTCCCATGTACGCCTATTAGTGAACCTCTATTCACATTGCAACAGGGCCGCTTCTACTAAGAAGACATTATAATGGGAAAATGTTGAGTGCCACATGAGCTAATTACAAACGTATTCATATAGCCAGGCTCAATGTTCGCATGTAACAGTTAATACAACCAAATTCTTGTTTACGCATACATTTTTCACTTTACTTTATTAACTATTGCGTGCGAATAGCAAGCCTGAATACATTAATTTTAATATTACGTTTGTAATTAGCTGATATGACACTGAATAAATTTCAATCATAATGTCTTCTTACTAGAAGCGACTCTGTTGTAATGTGAACAGAAGTTCACTAAAACGGTACATGGTGATTTCAAATACAGAAAGATTTGTCTCTTCCTGGATTGTCTAAATAGTACAATGGTTTATTCCGCCAGCGCGTAAAGTTGCTGTCTGGGGTTAGAAATGCCGGTTACACAGAAATTATTCTCTTTACTTTTATTATATATACAATTTTTGTTACACCAGTAATAATACATGGCTCTGAAACCTGGATCATGATGGAATCTGATGACAGATTCTTGAGATTGTTTGAAAACAGAGTACTTTACGATCATTTATGAGCATATGAAGGAAAATTTATCTGGAGGAGGAGATGGAAATTAGAACTATATAATTTATATAATGAACCTTATAAAGTGAAATATATAAAATTAGTAGATTGGACATGATATGCACATGAATGATAATAGAACTACCAAAAAAAATCCACAAACTTTGCTAACAAGGCCTAACCCAATATGTGAAGACGACATAATTGAGGATTATCATCATCATTAGCATCATAAAGTATTAGACCTTAACGTATCATTATAGAATTAGCCTATCTTGTTTGAGAATACTCCTCCAGACAAGAGAAGTATAAACGTAACTTGGATTCTGAGAATATCAATGTAACGTTTGATTGTACCATTTATTTTGTTGTAATTGCGTAATTTTATGTGAATTGATGCATATTTAATATAATTTCAATTTAAATAACATGCATTTGGGTACGAAAAGCCCGACAAATTTTGGTCAGAGGCGTCTGTTTTAAGGTATAAGGTTCTCTTATGTGCCATAAATCTACATCCTTAGTTATCTTTGAAGGACCCGTACTCAATAATACTTAATGGCCTGAAAAAATTCATCGACCTAAGGCGGTTTTGAACTCCGAACCTTGGAACCATACGAGAGCATGATGACCTTCAATCCACTAGGGACGACGTTAAATACAAAATACGTTAATTAATGATAAAGTTAATTTATTCTGGGAGAGGGATTAGTTTTGAAATGCGTACCGTGTTTCTTCGCTTATTCTTTGAACCGATATTTCAACAAATTAACACCGCTCAAAATGAGGGGAGGGTGAGGAAATTGGGATCTGAAAGAGAATTAGGATAAAACACACACGAGGTTGATTCATTAGTCATCCCCTGCAGCATATTACCCGCGGGTACAATGCAATTCTTGGTGTTGTATAAATCTTGATTTTGTGGAAATTGAAGCGATTTAGTGTTGGGGGATGTGAGGGGGAGATGGTTCTACCTGTGGGAGTATAAATCACCTTGTTCTGCTTATTATTCCGATACAAAAAAATCTAATAACCAGCACGTGTACAGGGCTACACAAATGTTAGGAAACTAATCCACAGCCGAGTACATTCCAAACTAATTAACAATTAATCCTAAAATTTAATTTGAAAGCATATGTATAACGTTAAACTATTCATTATTAATAAAGGCAGTTGAGAAAGGAAAACATTTCTAAAAATGATCTACTGTCAATATATTTTCTGAAAAAGATTTGCTGAAGTAAATTTAAAAAAAAACTATATGCTACATGTTTATATAAACATCCAGGTAATTATTTGCTCTTCAACCATGATTTCGTTAAAATTAATGAAAGGTGGACTACATTTTGGGTACCAATGGCTGAATCACGAGAACAACTTTTTTTATTATAATATTAAATCAAATTTATATAATATTTCAGTTATAAAACATCTTAGTTCATCCTTTTCCGATATCTGGATTAATTAATATATTATAATAAATAAAAAATACATTAGTTAGAACGTAAAATAATGCTTTTATAAGAGAGAGTGGAGCTATTTATGAGACGCCACTTCTTTGGTTAGATTTCTGATCCTACGGTGATTCACACTTTGTCGTTTTTGGTTTAAGCTGGAATCTGAATTCAACTGTCACAGTAGGACCTCTATCTTTAAAAAAATAAAATATTGTTAAAAAACAACGTTAACATTATGGCAAGTTGGTCAGCTTTTGATGGTTGTACAAATTATGTAAATTTTAAATTTATTTATCTACGAATTCAAGTTGTGCAAGACCATTTAGACAGGAGCAGATATTAAGAACTACCAAACTTACTCCCTTACTAGGGATACCAAAACATAATTTTGGATCAACGTGGCGGCGTTTCTTGTCATGTCCCCATAGGAATTATGCAAGGTAAAAAATAAAAGAGACACCTAGTAGAGAAAGAAGGAATAAATTGTTCGATAATGAATCAATCAGTTGTTCGATTATTTGAACAATTCAGATTGAAATAAATCGTTGTTTGACAAGTACATCTTCTTCTTCTTCGGCTTTCCCCCACTTATAAGTTTGCCGTCTTCAGTTTCCATTTATCTCTATCATTCCAATCTCCCTCTTCCAAATTCCTATCCTCCATTATTGTAGGTTTTCCATTTCCATCTTGGTCTACCACGTTTATTTCTTCCAGGGGATGACCATTGGTATATATTTTTTTGGCCATCTTTCATTTTCCATTCTTTGTACATGGCCATACCATTTAAGCGTTTGATTTTCAATCCTCTTAACAACAGATGTGGTGACATTCATTTCTCTCCAAAGGAATTCATTTCTTATTTTATCCTGTCTTGTTTTTTGGAGGCTTCTTCTAAAATAGTCAAATTCAACTGTTCTAATTTTGTTCTTTTGTAATTCCATCAAAGACCAAGTTTCACTTCCATATGACAAAATATTCTGTATTATGCTCTTATAAATTTTCATTTTAGTTTTCTTTGTAATATTTGTATTCCAAATTACTCCATGTAATGTCTTAGTTGCATTTTTTGCCATTGCAATTTTAGTCTGTACATCTCTCTCACGTGTACCAAAACTTGTAATTATTGACCCAAGATATTTAAAAAATTCACACTTTTTTTTATTTTCCCTGTTTCAAGTATGAGGTTATCCACATCCTTTTCCAAACCCATATATATATTCTGTTTTCTGTAAATTTATATTCAGTCCCCATTTTTTATATTCTTCCATTGGTTTATTTATCATATATTTCATATCATCTTCATACCCTGCAAAAATTATTTGATCATCTGCAAACAAAATGAATGCAGTACTTTTCCTCCTATAGGAATACCCATTTCAGAACATTTTTTATACCACAAGTTAAGAGCCTGGTCTAAATAAATGTTAAAAAGAATTGGTGAGAAACTGCATCCCTGCTTAAGGCCTTTATTCACTGTGAATTCCTCTGTTAAAGTATTCTGTATTTTTACTTTAGCTTTTGTATTACTATAGATCCTCCTAACAATATTAATCCATTTATCACAGATATTCATATTTCTCATTGCCGTCCATAACAATTGTCGAGGTACACTATCATATGTCATCTCTAAATCAATAAAGGTCATATGTAGTTCTTTATTTTTTGCTAGGATTTTCTCTTGTAATTGTCTAATACAGAAAATATTATCAATATATGATCTTCCACTCCGGAATCCACATTGTTTCTTCTCTTAAGTTATCTTTTATCTCCTTAATTTTAACATTTATAATTTTACTAAAAATCCTAGCTGTTGAGGGTAGAATGCTTATACCTCTATAATTGGAACACAGTTTTTATCACCTTTTTTAAAAATAGGAGTAATGTACGATAAATTCCAGTCTTCTGGGATATCGTCTCCAATTTCAATTTATTAAAAAGTTTTGTTAAAAATATTACTAAAATATCTCCCCCATATTTTAGGAGTTCCGTCTGAATATTTCCTGGTCCTGGTGCTCTCCCATTTTTTGCCTCTTTCAAAGCTCTTTTAACTTCATCTTCTGTTATCTCTGGAGTGTCAAATTTATATTCTACATCCGTATCTTGAAGTTGAAACTCCTTTCTATTTTCTTGAAGTAAACCTTTATAATGTTGCATCCATTCTGATGGTCTTATCAACTGAATATTTATCTTCTATCTTTCTGATTTCCTGATATTTTGTAATGTTTTCCAAGCTTCTTTGGATCTAGCATATCCAATCGAATGATCTATATTCGAGCATATATTATCCCAGTACTCATTTTTTGTTCTTCTCACTTCCGCCTTTGTTTTATGTTTTAAAGTGATGTATTCATTTCGAGATGTTGTTGAGTGATCTGATAACCATTTCATCCGTTCTTTCTTTTTTTCCTCTACTATTGTTTTAATATCTTCATTAAACTATTCATTATTTCTTTTTACTTCTAGATTTTCTGTCCCAAGTGCTTCTAAAGCTGCTGAATGTATACTTTCCTTTAGTTGATCATACATTTCCACTGCAGATTTATTTAAATTTAAATTAAGTTTTTGTTTTAATCTTGATTGAAAAAGATTTTTTATACTCTCATCATAGAGTAAACTTACTTTATATCTTTGTTCATACAAAGGGGTTGTATTTATTCTGTCTTCCGTTACTTCAATATTTTGTTTTTTCTTACTTGTTATTATGAATTTTCCCAAAAGCATATAATGATCACTTCCGCAATCTGGTTTTCTATACACTCTAACATCTTTCACTATCATATCACGTTTTTGTTTCACAATTATATAATCTATTATTGATTTGAGACTTTTTGTTGGCTGTTCCCATGTGTATTTATGTATTTCCCGATGTTGGAAGAAACTATTCATTATCATATAGCCATGTTGTTTACATAAACTTATCAATCTATCTCCATTGTAATTTTCCACTTTTTCCCCAAATGGTCCAATCACTTCATCTTTCATTCTACTTCCTACTCGACTATTAAAATCTCCTGTTATTATTGTTTCTTGATGTTTTTTTATTTTGTCCAAAATTTCTGACAGTTTGTCAAAAAATTCATTTTTCTCTACGGTTGTTGCATCCTCATTTATGGCAAATACTCCTATTATTATAAGCTCTATCCCAAAAAGTTTGAGATTTAAAATAATAATTCTTTCATTACTTTCTTCCCAAGACACTATATTTTTTACCAACTTATTTTTTTATCAAAATGGATATACCTCTTTTTGCTCTACTAGTTTTTGGTACTCCACTCCAGATATGTGTATAATTTCCTAATTTTTCCTGTCCTTTCCCTTTCTTTTTTGTTTCTGAGAGCACCATAATATCTGCATTCATTGTTGTAATCTCATCTATTACTTCTTTTTCTTCAGTGTTCAAGCCTTGAACATTCCATGTGCCAATAGCAAAGGTCCTGTTTCGTAGCTTAAGTCTGTCATATTTAAATCCATCCGGCTGACATATTTTACTGAAGTACGTAGCGATATACTTTTTTCCAGGGCCAGGTTGCCAGCCTGACGCCTAACCCCCAGACATGGAGGACCTGGTTTTTTTTAGGGTTTGCTCCCTTAGCTGACAGGTCTCAGTTTTAAGGCGCTGAGAACTCGCCTTTCGTCCCAAACTGTTAGCTACAGTCTATTACGACTGCAGTCAGGGAGCACGACGAGAACGTAGGATTAGGACTTGCTGGCAGAGCTGCATACAAGTACATAATAATCTATATACAATATGACTGACTGCCTCTCTGAAGTAACACAATGCCTGACTAGTATCCCTGTACGATTCATGGTTTTTGATAACTCATAGCTGATTAGCATCCACGTTCCGTGAAGGCCAAACCGGATGCACGCGTCATCCATTGAAGCAAGTCGCAAAACCCACTTTAAAAACTTCTCTGGTAATTATTCACAATAATTTACAAAAATTGACTCCTACAATAAGTTGTGAGTTTTCGAGTTTTATTTATTTTAATTTATTAAACACATTTTCAACATATGTTACTAGGTAAGATTATGTGTAATACTTTTTATACAGTTAAAGCAGAGATGCCGGGCTGCGACTAGTACGGCTTCTTAGCGGAGAGTGAAAACATCACTCTCTCGGTTAGAACGTATAATGTAAATTGTTAAATGCAGAGAGCTGTAAAGAAGACGTTATGAAACATTTAGCGTACTCGACATGCGACCATGTCACTCATTGTGAATACATGCGTTCAGATGGCGGCCAGAAACAAAGCGTAAGCTCAATCTAGCGTGAACTTACGCACAATCCGTCAACTAGTCCTGTCGAACAATCACGCCCTACCTGATGACGGTCGAATAGTGATTACTTAACTATTTGATAACATTTTCTTTGCACCTCTCTGTATATATATATGTTATAAATAAATTTAGCATTTGAAATGAAGGCCAAATATGACACAAAAAGTCAAATACATGCCTGAGCCTGAAAAAATAAAAGACAAATTAAATGTTTGTGTTAGGATGCCTGGATAGCGTAGGTGATAGCGCACTAATATATCAAGTAAGAGGTCCTGAGTTCAGGCATTTATTTTTTCTTTTCATGCCATAAATATGAAAGTCTGGAATAATTACAATCAAACATGGTACATATACATTAAACATACTCTGGAGTAGATGTTGTAAGGGAATCCCTA
Organism: Diploptera punctata; assembly: GCA_030220185.1. Lineage (NCBI taxonomy): Eukaryota > Metazoa > Arthropoda > Insecta > Blattodea > Blaberidae > Diploptera > Diploptera punctata. The sequence continues at coordinate 211,688 of JASPKZ010007889.1, read as the reverse complement.
CGGATGAGAGGGAGTGATATGAAAATCATCTAAAATGACGAATATATTTGTTCCAGCATAACTCTAAGACACCTTGAGAAATTTAAACAAATCTCGATACGCATATAACATGCAATCTATGAGAGTGTTAGAAGGAATGTCATTTAAAAATAATTGAAAACTACCCGCATTAGTGTCGAACCCATAGTTTATGGGGTCAGTAAGCTGATTTGTGATAAGAAGATCGGGATAAATAGCCGAGGAACAGTGGATACTCAGCTAGTGGCATATAAAATTATTTATCGAGAAATGCATGTTTGAAGACAATGTACCTTTGGACGTACTGTATGTTGGGATAAAGTAGAACACGCCTATGATATCGAACGGTGTAGACAATAAAATAACTTCCCTGCGGGGGTAGGGAACAGCAACAGGGTAGGTGTAGAGGAATGCAACAAGAGCAAAATAATTGGAAAATAAGAGAAGGAATTTAAAAAGACTGGCGGCACGTTAGCTGGTGATATTAAAAGTATCAGACCTAACAGTTATTTGGCGCTTGTTAATGGTTTTCCAATAATGAGGCTTTTTAAAAATGGAGTAATTTTAATTAGTTTGCGCCAGGAGTGCTCACAGTGTAAAGCACGGTTAATTCCGAGTGCTTCATGCTCTTAAATAAACAACAGCTTTTATTCACTTTTAATTTCACTTATTTCTTCAGGCAGGAATGCTTTAAAAAACTTTAAACTTGTTTTTCTTAAATATTTGCTTAATGAAGGGTTACCGAAAAAGGAATTAATTTATTTCATTCGGATAACTGAATGAGTTTGCTAAGTCGATAGCGTTTGTGACTCGTTTTTGTGAGGTCTCGGGTAAAAATCCGACTGCGATTTTTCTGGGTTTTATCAGTCATAAAGGCAAGTGCAGGAATGACATTTTATCATAATCACCGTTTCATATCACTACAATAAATAAATCATATGGTATTTATGTCTATCCACTAAGTTTTTATATGTAACCAACCGAATACAACCGAAGAACTGTACACGATATTATCTACGACGTTAAATCATCATTAATAATGATTAATTAAAAAAACAATAAAATCTATGATTAATTCAATCAACGAATTCTGACAGAAGTGACTGTTCTTACTTTTTAGAATACAGTACAATAAACAATGTGGGTACATGGAAATTAATGTTTCCAGGAAAGCCTATTGCAGGCGATCGTTAACACAAATAGAGAGAAATATTTGCATCTGAGCCGGGATCTAAACCCAACACACCCAACCTATCGCATTGAGCTACTCAAGCACATTCCCAGGAATAAGGACAAATTCCTCTTCCTTTAATCCTCGTAAGAAGTGAAACTCGGGGAATAAAACGAGAGGAATTTATGCTTGCTCCAGAGCGTATCTCAATAGCTCAACTATAAAGCGCCAGCGCCTTAAAGCTGGAGATCTTGGGTTCAGATCCCGGTCAGGTGCAAAACTGTTCTCTCTAGTTTTGATAATAAATTGGTTAGTTTAATGCAATAATTGAACGTTAGTTTTAGTTTTCTTAACCTATTTAAGTATTTGTAAATCACCTAGCTATTCAGTTTTTTCCCTTGAGGGTGAATAGACCTTCTCCTGAGATTATATTCAAAGAAAATTCTTGTTATATACAGATGCTTACTAGTCCTTGGCACGACAGGCCTATGAGGCCCTTAGCCTATCATCCACCTGCTGGCCTCACATCCACATGTGTTAATCACAGAGGTAGACGATCATGCAGCCAGCGTAGGATGTAAACATCCAAGGGACAATATTCCTCCGGGCTGTAGTTCATGCCGTGGGTCCCGAGTTTTAAGATTTTTTCGACTCGTAAAAGAGTCTTAAATGTAAATTAGAGCTTCTGTGCAAAATTTATTCGCTGTTTCCCATCCGAGTAACATCATAGTTGCCTATTATTAAGAAGATAAGCATGGTTAAGTAACTCACGCAAGGGAGTATCTTGTATATGGTGATGTATGGGTATAGACACACACATTATTATAAATACATTTTTCTCATGATCACTTTCGGTGCCTGGCAAGAAGGATGGACGAAGGTTTGTAAACTAAAAAAAAAAAAAACATTTTCATGAGAACAACTAATTTATTCCGAATCCGCTAATATCTCAATAATGAACTTCGAAATAATTACGAACAGTAAAACTAATAAGCTTCATATTTAAATAAGAAAATATTTAGGGATGCATCTGATGTATAAATATGTTATAATCGTGCAACTGTAAGGCCGGGTGTCGTGCACATGTAAAACGTATCTATAAGGTGAAGAAATTTATTTTTCATCCTATTCTTTCTCTAAATCAAGATTTAGCTGATATTGTAAATAGAAGTCTGTCGCTATGGCGTAGTCAGTAGAACCCTACTTTCCAATCCGACGACCTGTTTTCGACTCCCGTTGGATCAAGAAATGTTAAACCACTATCCAACTTGAAATTCGCTGAATAAGAGTAGCAATCGCTATCGTGTGAGTCAAGTCTTTTGGTATTATCACCATTGTATTATTACAATATTTTGACAGTGCAACAAACAGTGGTTAGAGACTAACATAGACTTATGGTATAACATTTTACTTTCATGTCAAAAAATTAACTCAACACAATGTGGATGATACTCCTACACCGATCAATGATGTAGTAGATCTTGGTACAAGGATCTGGAATGCTCTGTTTTTTTATAATCAAGCTTGCACTTTCCAATGCAAACTTTCACTTCTCAATTAGTAAATTATTACGCCAGAAAAAGCAAGCCACATTCAGTTTGTCATACAGATACGTATTGTCCTGTCTAGCACAAAGGTAGATAGATAGGTAGACAGGTAGATAGAGAGGAGGGAAAGAGACATAAAAGTTCATATTATAAATGTGTTCATCTTCTTGGATTTGGCATCAAGCTGTCTGTGATCCATTTTCTCAATATCAACTGCTGGGGGAACCGATAGTATTAGTTTATTTTTAGTAATATATAATCGTTGAATGGATGAACCAATATTTAAGGTTGCTGTAGATTAATATCTCAAGTATATAATATCGTTAGGAAACTTTAAGGCCCAAACGGTCCCCGAACATCTTCTGCCATCTTAATCATCATTATCATACTCCCCATGTTTAGTATCTATGGTGTGTTTCATCTTAATGTTGTGGTGTCTCAGAGGAGGCTCCCACAATGAGCTTGATCACTCATAGGAGGAGGACCATGTCGTTTTGTGGTCAAAAAAGTACGTGTATGATCTATGGTTTAAAATCTCTCTCCCGACAGGCCGTGCCACTGTAAGGACCGGATGGCGTGTGACACGTAAAACTGCGAGAGGTTAAACTGAGTTAATGGAGTGCAGTAATTATATCATGATATTTTAAAAATATTTATGAATTACTTAAATCTGTCTATAATATTTACTTGAAATGTACAAGGAAAGAGATATGTAAGTCACTTTTTTTGTCCAAATTAGGTTTGAGGTGTCATTAAATTCTCCATTAACTTGTGAAACAGTAAAACATTCAGTTTAGCCATGGGTTAATTTAACTGCAGAGTTTGGCATTTAGATAAATAAGTATGCGTATTGTACAACTAAAAGCACATTTTCTAGAATTTAAGGTAAAAGTGACTTACCTGGTTTCTTTCACTCCTACCTTCATTTATAGTTACTGTAATAACTTATGGTATTATGATGTATGTAAATATGCGTTCAACGAAAGCATTCAAGTAGAATCAGGTTTTAGGAAGAAAGAAACAAAGAAAAATATAGAAATACAGAAATAAAAATAAAGTAAGAAATAAAAAGAAAATAAAGATAGAAAAACGAAAAAATAGAAAAAAGGGAAATAAGTAAATATAGTTAGAAAGAACGATAAAGAAAGAAACATATAAAGAAAGCAAGAAAGGTAAAAAAATACAAGAAAGATAGAAAGGAGAAAGAAGAAAAAGCAAAGGAAAAAATCAGGAATAAATAAAGTAAGAAAGGAATATAGAAAGGGCGAGAATGAATGGGAGTGGGAGATACATATAGAGAGGTGCATGTTCCTCCCACTATGATTAAAATTACAAGAATCAGATATTTATGAAGCATAAACGGACATGAGCAATGTTCACAAAGGAACAAGTGTCAGTAGGGAGGTAACAGGGGACTGATTTAGCATTTCCTGCTACATCACTAACTCATCTTGTTTTATGGCCCGAGGTGGCTGTTTAATATCTTATTTGAAAGTCAGATAGTTTCAACAACAAAACAACATCGACATCCGTACCACTCTTCCTTCTTCTCTGTTCGAAACTGTCTTCACAAAACAGAGAACCAATATTTAATTCATTACAACAACGTGTAGTAGATGATTTAATTATCTTTCTAATCAAATAACAGATGCACACACATATAATATATATGTATATATGTAAACTCAGTGGTCTGAGAGCCCTAGTGGCCTTGAAGGCCATTGGTCTTCCAATCGGCTGTTGAACTCGTTAATCAAAGAGGTGGACGATAATTCAATTAGAATAGGAATGATATGTGGGCAGCACATCAAGTCCCGGTTTTATTGAATTGGAACCGCTATTTATTGTAGTTACCCAAATTCCTCATGATACTGGGTGGATATTGGTCTCATCTGGGTGAAATTCCACGAGAATAATTCCCCCACCCATAGGGACTCCGAACACTATATACCGTGTGTTCAACTCCCAGCCGGGGCGACAGACGACATGCACTTAAAAGTTTGGACATGTACATGTATTGAGGTACAATTTTCTCATATTTTTTATAAGTAAAAACGTGAAATATTCAATTCAATTATATATATATATATATATATATATATACACAATATGGTCTGCCGGCTAGGCTGGGAAAGGGACATTTATCTGTCAAGGGCATTTTCGGTGTCTGCGGAGGGTGAGTTCGATGATGATTCGTAAAGAAATAAAATATTTTTCAAGGGAAAAAACTCAACAGCTAGATTCCTTGAGAATTCGCTCAAAGTAGGTTGTTTTAAATAGATTGTAATTGTAACATGGGAGTTCTAAACCAGTTATGTACCATTTTCATGACATTTAATTTCAGCGGTATTGTATATACCAAGGATTCTGACTGCGATTATGCATCAGATCTCCAATACCGTATGTAGTTCGTATTTCTTTCCAATCCAAAGTTTGCGCTGAATGTATGTTCTTGCACACACATCCAAACCGTTCTTTGACTCTTAGCTGTTTAGGACGTTCAGGCTACAAATACTCATATACACCCTGTCAGGCCAGAGAGGTATCAAGAAATAATTGACCACTGTTTAATAGCAGGAGGACATTTTTATTATTATACTATGAACTGCGTTAGTTTTATATTTTATCGTTAATAAATTTAATTGATTTATTTCATTTTTTTTCAAGACGTCTCATTGTACTGATAATAGATACAGGACGATTTGAAAATCTTTTGTGAAATTTCCTTGTTCTAAAAACTAACCAATGTTCATATGGAAAATAAGACATAATAACAATAATAGTTAAGTCTAGCGAGTTGCAATGGGTGTGATGTGGTACACATGGGGAAATGAAAGAGGGGCATGGAAAGATATTGTATGAAATCCAGCGGAAAAACGCCTAATGTGTAAGCCAAGGATCATGTGGGAGAATAATATTAACCACTGTTTGATGGAAGTAAATTATACAGAGGAGGATTGGAAAATATTAGATTAGATCGGGAATATGTCCGCGCAACAATGGATCTACGGTTTCGATAATGCCAGTGAGTTAAACGACAGAGAACGCTGGAAGATATTATACCAACAATACTAGAAATCCATACAATAAAACAATAAAAAACACACTTCTTTAATACGTTATATATAAAAAAGAAGTGTGCTATATGGGTAATCCACTGGTGGGAATTACCAAGCTATTCTGACAAGAATATATTTAAACATTAAAAGTGTGTACATGAACATATTTATTGATCCATTTCATGCTTATTATAATCCACCGCTGTGCTATTAGGGTAAAAGTAGTTGTCTCGTACGCAGCGGGCTCGGGATCGATCCTCGGTAAGGATACATTTTCTGGATGATGTTTCTTCGGGTATTTTCCTTACCTATAAGACCAATTTTGGGAATGGTTAAGGTAGAGAGGATCCCCCACTACCATCCATATCATATCCCTTTGTACACTATAAATGCATGAGTGTCCTGTCTTACATCTTCGTGTTATCTTGGAGATTGTCCTAGGATTGAGCTGATCATTCATGGAAATTCTTATTTGGTCAGAAAGTATATGTGTGATCAAAAGTTAAAAATACTCTCCCGACTGGTCGGGTTTCTGAAAGCCCGGGTGGCGTAAGGCATGTTAAAGTATCTAAAATGAGAGGTTAAACTAAGATAAAATGAGAAGAGTGTGATGCTAAGTGTCCATCAATTACATAATTTTAAATGTAGATTAAATAAATTATTCTTGATTATGTAAAGCAAATAGCAGATGATTCCGTTCCGTCTTGACCTTGATTTGGACACTGTTAAAAAATTAAATTTGGAACTCTTTAATTTTTTTCCGTCTTACTCTCATTCTCCTTGCGTTTTAGCAACAACAACAAAATCGTGTCACAGTAGCTTTGTTATATTACTAAGTGTTAATTTCACCAATTGAGATTAAATACATGATCTAGATCAAGTCCTTTTTAAACCAGGCTGTCTCTGTTTTGTGTCAGTGATAAAAGGAAGTCACCTTATTTTTTTCCTTGGCATTGGACATCGTTACGAAATCAGCAAATGTTGGGTTCTGTAAATATAATTCAATCATCAATCATTAATTTACTATCGAATTATTCTTGGCAGACGCGGGAGATTTAATCGCTTAATGCGAACTTGTACCTCCAGGACGAAAACAGTACGTTTTCGGACAAACGTTCTTAATTAAAACGTTATCTACTAATTCCCATCTACAAGCCCTAGAAGTTTGTAATGGGAATTTCCGAACACTCTGTATTAGCGTGCATCTTCTTAAATAGTCAATACAAAATCTTCTCTTTAAATATATATATATATATATAAAACCTAGAGATTGAAAAGTTTATTTTAATATACTGTATTTCATGTGCAAAACAGCAGGCTGTATCAGATGGATTTACGGAAGAAACGGTAACATCCTTGACGAACTGAATACGGTATCCGTAATAAATTATATCCATTACTAACAATATAAATATTTGTGTTGTCTCGGAGGGGTCCTGGCATTGAGTTGATAACTCATCAAGCACAGCATGTTCTTATGTGGTCGAAAGAGTGTGTGTGTGTGTGTTCCAGAGTTTAAAATCCTAGTGTCCCTGTAAGGCGCGGATGACGTGGGACATGTAAAAGTGCCTACAAAGGAACGGATTAAACGAAGGCGAAGAAAGAAATTATCAACAGAACTGATGTCAACATGTGGACTGTTTGTCCAGATTCAGGAACCCTAAGGCAATTCTAAAGTACCAAATCAAACGGTAAATAACTTTGGTACGGCCAAGGAAGAGATGGTTGATTTTTAGACCATAACAGTGCTATCAGAACTACAGCTTGGAAAGAAGAAGAAAAAGGTAATATATTTCTACAGATAATTCTGTCTAGTGTATTTTCTTCTGATAGACCAAATTTAGCATGGAATATGTATCACTGTTGCACCTATTATTATTTGATGTACCTCCGACACATCCTTTAAATTATTTCCCATTCATATAATTTAGAGACTCTTCCTCGTATATGTCCTTATTATCGCAGTCTTCTTTCTTGCATCAATGCAGGTTTTTTAACCATGTCAGCAGTTTATGTTTATGGAATTTTTGTTATTCTCTCCTGGCCATTGGCGGAATTGTAACCTGCCTGCAAGGCAGAGCTATGTTACTCCAATGATATGATAGGTGATGAATGATAATGAAGCGCCAGGAGAGCCTTTACATTTAAACTTACCTAAATCCAGACCACGATGGCAACAGGAATAATTTCCTATACGAAAAAATTCCTGTGGTCTGACCGGAAATCGAATCCGGTACTCCATGAACTGTATTCAGGAGCTCTAACCACTAGTCTATGAGCCTGGTCTCTATTGCAGTTATATTTTCTTCATGTCGATAATTATCTCTATGTATTATTATGTCTAATCTCGATTTTCTATTTAATTTTATAGTTATTTCTGTTAATAATAATAAATTTACACAATTGTGGAAGTGGAAGAAAGTTTAAATAAGAAATTTAAGAAGTTTTAACGAAGATGCTGAAGTCTCATTAAGGAAGCATCCTGCAGGGCATCAAACTTCATTAGGCATCACCGTCTGTCAACTTTATACCCTTAATAAGCTTTACTTTTCTGTTAACACACAGTCTTGAAAATGTACAGCTAAAATCGATCTCAGTTCACATATTGAAGCTTTTATTCTAGGAATGTTGCTACCCATGAAAATTCGTCATCGATCCTACTTAGGCCTACTAGGCACCAAAAAACAAACCCAATATATACGAAGTGAAAAAAAAAACTACCGACAAACTTCCACAAGTCATTCCGGGATGTTTTTGAGTGTTCTGATGTAAGGAACCCATTGTCTCAGGTGACTCATTACCGAGTAATTTAATTGTTTGTTTTGTTTGGATTTCACACATCTTTGTATCTGTATACTCGGAATTGTGTGGTTTCAGAATGACATGGGGCACCAGTAATTTTGCAGTTAATGTTAGAGAATACCTTAATGAACAGTTAGGGCATAGATGAATTGGTCATGTGGTCCTGTTCCATGACCATCTCGGTCACCAGATCTGACCTCATGGACTTTTTCTTCTTGGACCACGTGAATCCTGTTAAAACGTGCATAGACCCGATTGCTACGATTGTAGCAGACGCTGACGACGTACGTCAGTCTCTTGGAATGCTAGAGTGTGTGCGACAATCCATCGGGCTTCCCTGTGAAGTTTGCCGTGATCATGACGGTAGTTATTTTGAACAATTACTTAAAACAGTGCAACAGTGTAATTTGGAAACAGTCATATTCTGAGTAAACGGATACAAAGATGAAGAGACCAATGAAATTGTTCGGGAGACCATGGGTTTCTCATACCAAAACACTCAGAAAACAAACGACATGTGAAAGTTTGTCGGTAGAGATTTGATTCACTTTGTATATATAATAAAATATTAAAATAAATATCTGGTACGTTCCGTCGTCCTCAATTAGGTTAAATTATATACATTTTTTTAAATTCGTAGGACTTTGAGAAACCGGTTTCCATCTTCAGCAAAAATGTATGAATTACTAAATTAATATTTTATTTTGTGACTATTACCGGTACGTCAACTGCATTTTATTACGAGTTTTATTAATATACTCTCTCTCTTTCTCTCTTTCTCTCTCTCTCTCTCTCTCTCTCTCTCTCTCTCTATATATATATATATTATATATATATATATATATATATATTAGCGGTCACATGTAAGAATAAATATTGAGATAATTAAGATGGGGAACGTTAACAACCAAAATCTGATCATTAGAAGAATGTATTTAACATCTCTTCATGTCTACGACGTGTACGAAAGACGGTTAGATTACAGGTTATATCAAATATATATTTTAGTGTAAGGTTTGGAATTTGCTCCATTCAACCTCGTAAATACAACTAAATAGCTGCTGGAATTTAGGTTAAAAAAGCGAAACTAAGAAAGAGGGATTGCATTAAGATAACCGAATGGCTCCTTGTACTGTCACCAGCTAGCTAGTGACAATTACCAAATAAGAGAGCTTTTAGGAGTTGTAATAATAATAATAATAATAATAATAATAATAGTAATAATAATAATAACAGTAGTAATAATAATAATAGTAGTAGTAATAATAATAATAATAGTAGTAATAATAATAATAGTAGTAATAATAATAATAGTAGTAATAATAATAATAATAGTAGTAATAATAATAATAATAGTAGTAATAATAATAATAATTAGTAATAATAATAAGTAATAATTAGTAATAATAATAAACAATAATAACAATATCGATAATAACCACGATAATAAATTAATAATAATTTAGGTACATTGGGTTCCGGTCAATTTCGAATCCTTATGTGGTCGGTAAATTGAATCCGGGTCCAGATAACATTCTCTAATTTTCTTGCCTGTGTTGATTTGTTAATTTTGATCGGTATTATTAATTTATTACAAACAGTAATGCGTGGATATCTAAAAAAAATCAATGAAGTGAACGTCAAATTAAGCAAATGATGCATAAATGAGCAAAACATTCAAAATATTGTACTTTCATTTTAATGGGATAGAGGTCCCATTGACAGTACGCTTCCTGTAAGATCATTTGCCAAACTATCTCAATAATTTTGCAGCAAAGGAAGTAGAACACTATGAAGATGAAAGAGATGACACGTGACAGAAACACGGAGGACATCTAGCAGACCTCCACGCGGTGTTCCCTGTTACTATCATTTTAAACCCGGGACCCAATTCACCGTGTTTTCTAGGATCGGACTCAGTTTACCGGCGACGAACTGAATAATAATAATGTCAACAGATGTAAGAATGTTTTTATAGAACTAAGAGAGAAACGAAGAGAAAGAGACAGAGGGAGAGAGAGGGTGAAACACAGGAAGAGAAAGAAAGAAAGAAGAAGAAAAAAGAGAAAACATTTAAAAATGTACATTAAAAAACAGAAATGATACACATATTTTTATCTTGTAAACTAGAATACAATAAGAAAAGGAAAAAAAAGTTAGATGTAAATATACGAGCACAGAGCAATGTGAATTGTCTTATATAAAGTTATGTGAATATGACGTCACAATAAAGAAGCATGCACAGCACCTGTTCCTTAGCCGCAGGTATGTGGCTGTGTGTATATTGTCAACTCTAATTACTCTCTATGCTTCATTGCTATATTGCACGAAACTCATAAACTGCACACCACGATATACTGCACCGTAAAACCAAATTAGAGAAAGCAAAGCTGTCGTAACTTCACCATGTCTAATAAATTGATAACTCCAATTTCACTATAGCCATTAGTCTCACTCCGTTCAATTGCTCCCAGACCCTACCTCATATATACAGAGCGTGAGTTGTAATGAAAGAGACATTCTTTAATATTTGGATTCAACGTGGCTTACTGAAGTTTCAACTTAAGGAAACGGAAGAGTTTTTAAAAATATATCAGTTTGAGCATGGTGCTACTATACTTGAATCATAGGCTTGAGATCATATTTTAAGGAGTGAACAAACGTCATATAGTATATTGCGATACAAGTGAGGTAAGCACTTGTTACTGATCGAGAAAAAGTTTGAAAAAATCGAGGCGCTTGCGCCGAGTTTTTTCAATTTTCGAGATCTGTCATGTGCTTACCTCATGTTTATTGCATACTACTTTTTGGTCGATGTGACTAATTTTTATTAAAGAGGGCCTATAATAATAAATGAATTAAAATGTTGGTTGGATGTAAATGAATTCTATGAGAAAGAAACATTTGGTGATCGTTGCTATGTAGCTTTTCATTTGATTTATTGTAAGCACGGATTGTTGGCTGTGGAGACATCTTTATATGTAGTACCGTGATTAGAATCTGTTTGATAATTTTATTATGGAAAGAGTCATGGTAGATGGTAAAGAAATTGAAGAAGCCTGGAGAGTGGGATGTTCTGCATTAATTCCGGAAAGGTTTAAAGAAAGGTACGAGTTAGTGTACAAAACATTCCTAAAATGTTTTATTTTACTTACCGAACGTGTGCCTTTTGAGTAACATATCAGCATTGCGATTTCTTTTGTTTGCATAGCAACCAGGTTAGATGTGGGAACGTTGACTTACTTCCAGTAACAACAATATTGGTAAGTATAACAAATTAGTCACAACGACCAAAAACTTACTTACGAAATACTAGCTTCATATAGATATATTCGTACTTCTTCAGGTAGGGCAAGGGTGCTCCCATGCGAGTGTTACTTAACCAATTAATTTAGTTACGTTAATTTCCGCTCAGATACTAGTTAGTGACAAGTAGTTAGCTCAACGTCTCACCTTATAGGTATTACATGGATGGGAAAGACACATTAAATTTAGCTCAGAATATCTAATTTAGGCTTGAGATTCTTTTACGAACCCAAATATGTTCAGGTTCAGGACACACGGATTAAAATTCCTCCAGGATGACTTGACCATCCTAAAATATCCAACTCCTGTTTTGAATTTGCCACTCTCGGGTCCACAGCAAATAAACTTAACCTGTTGACCACTGAGGCTGATGACACCTGTAACTTCATTACTATTATTTCCTCATTTTGAAATTTATCCTTTATACACATCCGATTTTCTTATTTTCTACTATATCTCCATGCACACATCACTGATCGGGTAACTGCATGACTCACTGCAATTCATTAGTGCGTAATATAAGAGCATTAACGTCAACAGCGTGCTACACACCGGGATGCATTTAACTAATAGTAATATTTCACGGGAAACTGCCCCTGTAGTTGTATACTGTGTTTGACAGTGCCGAATGGCGTGGCTCATTCCGGGTTGTTGGCTCATCAACACACGGTTTACGATGTCCCGTTCCAGTCGATGAACCTACTACCACTATACCGATCTGCGTCATCGAAGTTTAATTTCCCACCATTAAACCACTGTATAGGCAAGGGTTAGCAGTCGAACCCCTTAAAGTTAGTAACAAAATTAATTAGCCGCCAAGAGGTGCAGGACTTCAAATCGGCAAAGTGAACGACGCATTTTCGCCGTCAGGAGGTTTAGTTGAGACGGCCTACCTAACAAAAGTTAAAAGGGTGCATTCAAATGTATTTTCTTTTCTGTCTATGCGTTCCTCAATGATGGAAAAAAGTAAATATTTAACAAAAAAGTGAATAGGTAAAAGTAAATAACGGAGCGGTTCCCAATGCTTTTAAAGTCAATTACGAAACATCGTTGAGGTCACTCTGTAAAATAAAAAAATAAAAAATAAAATCCATATCTGAGATCTCAGTCGACCTTGACTCGGTAAGGTGTTTTAAAATGATTGAAGGCCTTTCGGAAAACATATTTCATCTTCGGCTTGTGAAACTGTACCGTTTTGGAACATATGTTCTTCCGAAAGTTTTCAAGTATTTTAAAACATCTTACCTAGTTGTGGACGACTGAGATCTCAATTTTCTAACTTTTAAACAGTAACAGATTATCATTTGGCCATCACAATCATCTTATCACATTCGCGTTGTTTAAGGGTACATTTTAGCAAAATATTTACATTCAGAGTCAAGAGTTAGGATATGTTAGAATTTTAGGAAGATTTTAACCAAGATTATCGCCCAACTATTAGCAAAACATTGACCTCCTTAAATACATAATTACAATGAAACTGTAATGTTTTATTATAAACAACATAATCATTTAAGAAGTATAAATGCAATTAAACCGGTAAAATTTAACTGTTCGAGATAAAAAAAAAGTACATCTTATATTCTAGTGTTACAGTTACAGGAGTGACTGTAGACTTTATCTGTCCAAAAATGTTTCCCGAGGGAGAAGAGTGCGATTCACAGACGCAATAAATTAAGCATTCTCATTATATTTATAGAACTTACTACTATGTTTTTTATTTTAATTATTTTACAAGGTTACGCAACGGCATAGAACATAGTTCACTGTGACAATATGCAAGTTTTTTCTTTTTGGCTCATGTATTACTGTGATGTCCTTTAAATCATATTATAATGATTCTGGGAATCTGGGCCAAACGAAATTGATCTCTATTTCGCATGCAGATTACAGTGGCAGTGTTATTTGATACTGAAATGACTCGTCAAAGATGGAGTTTGGCATCATACTTTACAATGACACATTTCTTGTACTGTTCTACAAGCGTCATAAGAATTTTAGTTGTAGATTTAGTAGGCATACGTTTGAAGAAATCCTGTGCCATGAAAGGACATTGCTGTCTGGATTACCTGGAGAAAACGCATATTCATTTACAAATCTTAACTTCTTCATGTCATAACATTTATACAAAATATCTGCTTGGGCACACTGGCAAAACTATCAAATCTCTAGTAATTGTCAGAACTCACTAAAACTACGTTGTAATTATATTAATATAAATTTGAATCTAGTTATTTCGTTTTTCAAAGCCCTTTCAGTGAATTTCAATTGCGTAACGAGCCATGTCGCCCATGTACCAGTGACTCCAGTGACAAAATTGAATATTGCATTCTTTCTGTACATGCTGAGTACGACGATAGAAACAATCACATGATATCGTTGGCACGTATCAACAAAATAAATTTCTACGGTTTTAGAAATCCATCATCATAATATATGGCATATTTAGCGGTTGCTCTTGCGACATTGAAAAGGAAAATTCCATTTACCTTGAACATGATGTATTTTACCCCGCTACAAGCAGCCACAGAATCATAAGCTTTTTAAGATATTTTAACCATCATTGTTTGCGAACCTCGATCAAGAGAATATGTGTGGTTGTCATGTATTTATGTACACATTACTCGAGCGACACAAGAGCTTGGGATACGACATACATAATCATTATTAGGGATGATAATTGCTGCAGCATAATTTCAGATATGTACCTTTTTATTTTTGTTAACTGAAGTTTATTTATTTTTTTGTATTAAGACTTTTTTTTTGTTTTTACCTTGCAAGTTGGAATAGGTACAATATTGTATTTCATGACAATTGTTCAGAAACTTTTTATTTTTTTATTTTTATTTGTCTATTTATTTGTTTAACTGAAGGGTCGTTGGTTTCTAAACCCTTTTTCGCACATCCTTTATTGGTATGAAGCATGGATTAAGTAAATGGATGCTTAATTTCTATATATATATATATATATATATATTAGTGAGAAACAGCAATGTCCACATAATTTTGAAAATTACCCTTGGTATGAATGTGAGAGTGAGTGGTGTGTCTTGACTTAAACATTCGTGCCGTCTTGGAGGTGGTACCGCAGTGAACTTACCGCTCATTATATCAGTCCCTCCATGTTCTTGTGTATGCATGTGATTCAAAGATAAAACATTCTCTCATGCCACTGTAAGAGTCGGGTCTCTCGACAGATCGTGTAACTGTAAAGGTGGGTGACGTGGGACACGTAAATGCACCTACAAAGGACAGTTAAAGTGAGAAAAAAATAAGGGAAAGGGCATACAATGGTAATCAGATCTTTCGGATACGATGTTTGATTCTCGAGATAGTTTTATTGTTTTTTTCATTAATATAAACATCAATTTTTAGTTGCTTTTTCATTTCTGAACAGAAAACAGATTTGCTTTTTTTGTTTTGTAGATCTGAAACAATTCTGCATGATTCATAATGCAGCAAAAATAATTAATGAAATGAAGCAAGAGTGTTTACTACCCAGAAATTAATTCAATGCAAGTTTTTTAATAATGGAAATAAAATTAAAAATTCAGGAACCAAACATCGTATTACAAAGGTCTAATAATATATTTTTGTTCTTAGTGTTTAAACTATTTAATGAACATTTTAATAGTTAATTTCCTAAATAGAAGACCTGAATTATTTTTATGAAATAAGCTGGAATCGATACTAGTAAAATTCATGGTGATTTTCCGTTGAGGTATTAGTTCACAGTAATGTAATGTACGGTTAAAACTATAATATAGTTACCTTGTAGGTCCGTCTCCTCAACTTAAGTTCTTTTAAAACTCTGTAGGCCTTTCGGGACTAGTCCCATCATCAGCAGAATGCATTAGGTCCGTTCTTGTTGACCCTTGTTGAAGCACTGACTTGGTTGTGAGAATTTTGTACAGAGGATTGTGTGGATTAGGTGTGTATTCATTGAGAGGAGTTGAGGAGACGGACCTACAAGGTAACTATATTATAGTTTTTAACCGTACATTATATTACAATAAGCTGGAAGTCTTAAACTATAAGTAGGTACTGTATAATTACATGCATTGTAATAGTAAAAAGAATGCAAAACGTTTAACAACATATTTATAAACTATGATCCTAACTTTTTTACAAGAAATAAACAAGGATAATCAATGGAAATTATATGAACATTAATAACAAATTCAAATATCATCGGTAGTTATTAGCGAATTTCAAAGGAATGACGATATTGAGGTTGTTTTCATAACAAGGTCCTATCTATTAAACAGGAAAAAGGACAATGTCAAAATTTATTTATATATAGATGTGATAACTATATTTTTGGCATTTGACAATGAAGGCAAATATGACATGAAAAGAAAAATAAATGCCTGAGTCGGGGTTTGAACCCGAGTTTCTAAACTCGGTACTTTTAGCGCTCTAAGCATCTGAGCTCTCAGGAATCCTAACACAAACATTTATTTATTTATTTAAATATATATATATATATATATATGTGTGTGTGTGTGTATATAACGATCTAGCGGCCGTAATTTTTGTTTTGCCGAAACAAAACTTGGCATATAGCAATTAATTAAAAAAGTAAGTTGAAGTTTGTTAACGAGCAAAATCGGACCATTAGGTATAGAAGTTCACCTAAAACTAAAAATTAAAAATCGCTCTAGCGGTCGCAATTTTCGATTTTTCCCAATGAAACTCAGTATATGCTATTAGAATAAATCAAGGAAAGTCGTAAAAAATCCGCGAAATCTGAACATTACGTAGAAGTGGAAATTTATCTCAAACCTGAAATTAAAAATTGAATTTAGCAATATAATATTTTAATAACGTGATGGAAAAATAAATCAATAGAAATTATTTACATTTGTGTCAAATTATACAACAATATTCAATATGAAGGTAATAACTTAGGTTATGCAGGATTTATTTCCATTGCAGCAGGACACTTTTAAATAAGCTGGCATCAGAAATTGAGTTTCTTCAATTTAACGAAACAATATATTCCGTTAACCAGCAAAAAGGAATATAAATTCGACTTAATGAGGTATTGGCTTATTTTACGTGACTAACGTTTTAATTGTAAGGCTTACATAAAAAAATATTTTTATCAGTTATTAAATTATTGCATTTAATTTCGTCAACTGACAGAAATTACTGAATCATCTTCATTTAATACATTAAGAGCGGACTACAGGGAAATACGCGTTGTATGTTTACAAATAATGCGCGACTTAACTGTAAGGAGTACAAGAATTATGTGACGACCCCAGTTAACATAGTGAACGTAACTATTAATTTCAGTGCTGAATAACAGGTGGATTAATACAGTTGTGAATGTGTAAGTTTGTAGTGAGAGTAAGTTGACTATACCACGTATACAGAGCACTCGCTTGCTGTCTATCGTTGACATTGCCTCAGCCAGTCGCTTGCAATCCGTAAATGACCTAAGTTCCTTTGTTCAAAACTTAACATTTCGGTACTATTTCTCCGCAGCCTGGTTAATAATATTGCTTTCCCTGGCTACACATTCATAACAGTGAATGACTAATTAGTGCTTATTTAGGATTTTTTTTCATTCTCATTTTGCCTGCATCTCTAACCAATTACAATAACGTCAACATTTCATAGGGACTAATTGAACCAGGGCGTTTTTGTATCTGATGTTGATATTTAGTTATTGTCCGGCGCTATAGCCGCGAGGTTTAAGGCATCATGCCTTGGTGCAGAGCTATGCGGTTTGAGATGGTGCGAGCACCCATTGGGGAAGACATTTTCTCACAGAATTTCGGTCGGTGTGGGACTGGTGCCCACACAGCATCGTCAGGAATTTGGTTTCAGGTTGGGAAAACAAACTATAACGGCTGGGGGACTCGACTTGCTGAATACATGTCACTCCTATACTGATGATAATCCAAACTCTTTAAATGACTCAAGTTGGATGTGAGGCTAGCAATCGGCTGGTTAGCCAAGGGACTTCCAAACGTGTCGTGCCTCGGAGTCAAAATATTTATTTATTAGCAATATTGAAATTCGATATCCATCCATAGTAATTCTGCCCGAAGGCAGGTCCTTCACTGCAATCATAGCATTTTCATGCTATGCTTGCAGCTTTAGTAGGGAATTGTAGGTGTGGTAGCTTCCCGTTGCTTTTCACACCGGTGAAGAATGATGATGATGATGGTGATGATGATGGTCATATGATTTCGGGGACCGTTTGGGTCTTAAAGGTTTCCTGACATTTGTCTTACAGGCGAGGAAAAACCCCGATAAAAACCTCACCCAGAAAAACTGCCCCGAGCGGGGATCGAACCCGGGCCCCGCTGCGTGACAAGGCAGCACGCTACCTCGAGACTACAGCGGTGGACCAAATTCGATATAATATAAAATAATAAGTACGTACAATATTGATATTCAGAATCAGCTTATGCATCTCAACCCATCCGTAACACCTCATTTTGAGATCTCAAACTCTAATAAAATGACAAATAAATAGTGTGAATTATTTACGTACATAGATCCATATTCAAAGGACCGAACAATATATAATAATAACGGCGCATTATTTTTACTGCGGGCCAAAAATATAACATTTAGGCCCACATCAGGTATTAGGTTTCAACAATTTAAAAATTAAAACTTCAAAGTAGACGTACGTCGAAAAATTGAACTGTAAGTGCGGAAAAATCCATATTCGGTGAATATCATACTAAAATTATTTTCACGAATTATATGATTTTCTAAACTATTCTACAGTTTACGTACATAGGCCTATAGATCATAGGCCTACATATAAATAACAGCCGAGTGAGGGAAAAATATCTTAAATCTTCCATCTTCCGGTGTGACATGATAAAACATCTTCGTAGTTAGTGTCGAACATTCATTACTAGGCCGTTGTGTATTGTAGGTACGTAGACTATTCAGCTCGGCCATTTTTCAATGTTAACATTTTGCGCCATTCAGACGTCAATGCTTAAATCGACATGGAGGAGGAGACAATATGTCACCGCTCAGTGGCACAAATGCATGTCCCAACTATAACCCTAATATAATGCGCTTGCATATATTAATATCACATGTTTACGACAAAAATATCACTTTTTAAGCTATCTCTCAGAAAATGCAATATGAATAGTCAATATTATGTAATATTAAATATTATACTACGTTACAATTATAGTCTATAAATCACACCACTTTCTAAATCGTAAAATGGGGTTATAATCAACCTACCCTAATAAGATAGCACTAGGGGAAATAATTAGTGATAGAATCACAATATAACATATTATTAAAGTATCTTTTATCCGTTCTATTTAAGGATTCTCATGCTATTTTATCTCAACTGTAAGTTTAATTTTTGTTAAAACAACAAACTTATTTCTATGTTAGTGCACAAACTACTTATTTAGTAAGTTAGTGTGTTAATTTTATCTCATAACAATGTAGAGGCCGCGAAGATATTGTAAGAATTTTGAATTTACATTTATTAATATACTGAATCCAGTGCTTAATTTATATATTAAGAATATAATGTTTCATTATTTTTATTTAAAGAATATAAAGAAAGATATTCGTCAAATAAATACCAAATCTTTAAACTGTTTTTTTAATCTGGTAGTAAAATTTCTACTGATTCTCCGTACATAAAATCCATTGAATTTACTCAGCCTCTAACGGAAATGAGTACCAGACGCTTGTTCTGGGGGTAAAGGCGGCCGTCACGCAGGGCTGACAACCCGGCTGACATAAAGTGCCGATTGTCTAGAAAAAGTGGGAGCCTTAACCTGCTACTACCCCAAGGGCCTCCGGGTCTGTTGTGGGATCACTTTACTTTACTTTACACTTTTCTGAATATTAATTTCTATGCATATTTTTTGTTAAATTTATATAGTCTGTTCTTAAATGTTACTATTTAATATATTATTAAAATTGTTTTAATTTCTGGATACTATGTTTATTTCTGTCAATTAAAGAAAACCAGGACACGCTAGACCACGATCCGGAAGCCCTGAGTTTATAATATAGTGTGCAAAGTAGAGAAGGACATTAGCTTTTCCAGTTTTTTAATAATTACAATTACATATCCTATTATTATATAATTCACTATTTTATGTTATAGTCTAATATAATGTAATATGCGAAATCATTAAGAAATTAAAAACTTAACATTCTCAATTTGCAATGAAACACAATATGATCGTAATGGCGACCCTCCCTCAGGAGATGAAGATCTATATTTATCGAAATAGTAAACTAAAGCGTACGAACGAAACAAATACAGTAGGCTTACAGGTAATAATAAATGGTTAAAAATACAACAAAATAAATTAAGCACTGAAATAAAATAGAACAAAATCGAAATTGATAATATGATTAAAACAATAGTGGTTGTAATAGAATGGAGATTGCTCTTGCAGATATTTCATCAAGACCAGATGATCTAGTTGTTAAGCTAGATTAATTTCAGCATCTCTGTAGATGAAATGTCTGAATGTCGTACCTACAATCTAGCACATTTTTAAAACCCGAAATAAATGCATTTAATACGTTACGGTGAACACAATTATTTTGACGATTTCATAGAATCACAGGCGTTGTTAATGAATGTAACAAGTACTAATATAAATTCATATTTTCATTAGACGTTCCTATAATGGTCACATGACAAACATTTTCAATTTTATAAAATCTCCCCCATAAATGAACCTTGAGTAAAAAATGAGAACTCTGTTTTCTTCAGGCATAGACTATTAAGAGCGAATTGCAGAAACAAAGTATGAACTAAGACAGCAGTTTTTCAATTATTTTGTAGTTGTTGCGGAAACGATAAAAAAAACTGAAAACCCGCGGCCATGGTTTAAACTTTGTTTCTACAATACTCTATAAAAATATTGGACATGATGTAATTTGTAAACTCAAGAAAGAAGGGCTGTTATACAGGTAGGACTATGTGTTTACTTATCATTTAGTTCAACACAAGTTACGATAAAGTAACAATACTACTGCGAATAATCAAGTTTTCTATCAATTTGCATTCATACATTATTGGTCGGCGTTTGTTCTGAGTTTTCACCAATGGCTCTATTAAATACTGGCCAGCAACTTTATCAGACAGAGTAGATACATCAGCGCTACCTGCCTACAGCGGTGCAACTCAACGTGGTTGCTCCCTTGCAGGAGTTACTTAAGCAATCTAATTTAGTTACATTTATTTTCTACAGATTCCAGTGAGTGACAAGTGGTTAGCTTGTCGCCTCAAAGAGACATCTAACAGACAACTAAGGCATTACTTGCAAGGAGAGGCTGATTAAATTTGGTTCAGACTTAAGGCTCTTTTAAGACCACGAACATCTTTAGGCTTAGGACCCACAGCTTAAAGTCCCTCCGGGAGGACGTGGTCCTTGGATTTTTCCATCGTAAAAATCTTTTTACCTCGCCTGGTTTTAAAACCGGGGGGGGGAGAAGGATCGTAACCTCTGGACCATCGATGAACCAAAAAGCATAAATGTAAAAAAAAGAAGAAAATAAAAAAACTAATATGTTGCCGATGTTAGAGACACTGGGTTTCCCATCTCAAATTACTTGTCTACAGGTCGTTTATAAACAGTATTTGGTTTAAGTTATTAACACTCTGTATAAGCTCTGATAGTATCATATGAGAGTTCATGTAATCTCAATAACTTGATACATTCATTAACAAATCATTAATTCACAAATTAACAAGTTTCATCATAGAATGTGTTCGCGGGCCCCGTTCATGTGGAGAGTAGCGGTCCTACCTGGACTGACCAAGTCCTGGACTTGCTACTGGCAGACGACGCTTTGGCACTGTGGTGTTTGTGGTGTGCAGCTGCTTGCTGTTGAGTCTGTTGCATTATCTGATGAATTAGATCCAGCTGCTGTTTCGTCAGCCCATCATTGTTTTTGTTGCAATCTGCGCCCTGTGCAAAATTAACATCATACAGCCTACTATATGCATCAGTCATAGTTCTGGTAGTTTGCATTTTCATCAGTTACTTTCAATATCACGTTAAACTAAAACGGCTATACTTCCGGTTACATTATACGGATATGAAACATGGCCTCTTATTAAAAAAAAAGTACATTTGGGATTAAAGTACTTAGGAAAATTTTTGGACCATAGTATTTAGATTTTTTAATGGCGCTCTTTAAAAGCTAAATTAAACAAAGAAAATGAAAATGAATAGGACATGTTTTGAGAAAGGAAGATGGTAATATAGCAAAAACGGCTATGAAATGGAAAGTCCAGAAGAAGAGAAAACCCCAAAACTACCTGAGTAATTGAGGAAGAGTTGGAGTGAAGATAGGATACTGGCAAAAGGAGCAGAATCTGTTGGCGATCATTCGTGGAGCCCTATGCTCCTTGGGGGGTGATGCGAATTACTACTAATATAAAAGCTAAGATCATTAGTGTCGCATTTAAATCTGTAATTAAAAGGTCGACAAATTTTGCTGAGGCCTCTGGTTGTTTTAAGCGCCGTAAATCTATGAAACGGGATCCACGGCTTTAGTTTCCATCCAAAGAAGTCCAAGCTCAGGATTTTTATGCCTAAAAAATCCATAGACTTCGACCGGATTTGAATCCGCGAATCTCGTAACTAGAGGCGAGAATGGTAACCATTACTTCATTAGGACCCATTGGACTAAAGATAGACGAACAGACAAGTGAATGAAGAAAACCATATCATTATGTGAAACCATGTGTAATACTAACTCCGTGGCGCGACAGGTCTAGAAGGCCATCCGACTGCTGGCCTCACATTCACATGTGTTAATTACAGAGATGGACGATCATAAAGCCAGTGCAGGGGTGACATATGGTCATATGTCTGGCTTTCTCAACCTGGAGCAGCTACTTATTGTAGCTACCCAAATTCCTCACGAAGTTGGGTGGACACCGGTCCCATATTGTATGAAATTCCATGAGAACATTTCTTCCTCAATGAAGATTCGAACCAGCGCAAGTCCCGTAGGAATCTTGCCTTAACCACTCGGCTACGGCGCGGGACTATACAGGTCGAACTACATGCTCATCGTGGGAAACCGGGTGTAATAACCACTTAATTCTCGTACAATACGATGAACAGGACATCTGGTACGAATGGGAATTAAGAGAAGGACATAGAAACTTCCTCTAGGAAAACATGAGGAAAGCATCCAGTAAGTGGCTCTTTAAAAGAGGTGTTATCATGATTTGTGTGAGGTGAATTATAGATGGAATGATTGAAAAAAATCGCCACAGGATAGGGATATATCGGCTATGAACCTCCGTTTAGACAATACCAATGTGTGAGTGAGGTGGTTCGTAAAGTAAATAATCAAATATTTCTTATTTATATACTATGCTTGTTGATAAAAAATCATATTGGTTTTAAATTATTTACATTTATTTACTTATTGGGTCTAGGTTATAACGTCTTCTCTTCTTGTCATAATTAATAAAACAATATTTAAAAAAGTGAAATAGAATTATATAATTAAATAATGCTAAATTATTTCAATGTTATTATCGGATAAAGTCGAGCGGATATGAACTTTCTATCCCTATATCCCCATCCTGAGCTAACACTTTCCAACAATTCACTATATAATAATAATAATAATAATAATAATAATAATCACATCTCTCAAATCATGTTTACTATTATTCTCACAACTCACCTGCTGGGCGGATTCCCACTGATTTTCTTCCATTCCTCTCTTTCATTCCCCATCCGTGCGATATCCTGGCCATTGAAATCTGGTTTCCAATAATGATCATGTAGCTAACTGTTATATTGGTATTGTCCATTCTCCAGTCAATTCGTTTCTCTTTGATCCAAACGTTTTCCTAGGCACTTTATCCTCAAACTTTTGTAATCCTTTCTCAACTCTTTGCTAGCATGGCTTTCATTACTACCAAACTATACTATTTAATATACTAATTACAAAGCACAAAACCTATAGATAAGCACACATGAAAATACAATTAAAACTTACTACAGACTAAAATACATCACTCCGTACTTAAAATTAACATGGTATGTTATATTAAAACAAAAAAAAAAGTTTAGCGTCATTTATGCTTTAGTTAAGGTACAAAATAATTAGGCATAACAATGTTTGCGAAAGTCTACACGTAATTTAAGAATAATGCGGCAGTCTCGGTAGAAGCGTGGCTAGCGCGCGTGGCTGTACCAAGTTCGAATCTTGGCGTTTTCAGAAGGATATTATTGGCGGGTCATATTGGAATTTTTGGGGTTTTCTCGAGGTTCTCCCCTTTCCCGTAATTCACTCCTCCAACATGACTATGTTTAACCTACGATTATTCTGCCTCCAAATTAAAACTGATCCTAGGCCCCAGGAGACCCTTGGGGTGGTAAGGGGTTAAGACTCTCACTTTTTTACACAATCGGCACTAGTGAAAGCCGGGTTATCAGCCATGCAACCATATGGTACTCATTTCCGTTAGAGACTGAGGCATTGTGCCGCCAGAAGGTTTAGATCAGTTTAAACATCCTGATCTCACTCGAACCCCCGACCTTCTGGCTTATAACATGTCTTAACCACCTACGCTAGGCGTGTCCACCGTCTCCATATTACATACTCTCATTTTGTTGATATTCTTTTTCCACTAAGTGAGCAATAGCTATTTTCTGATAAAGCAAACAATTGGTCCATGGCTTTCAATAACAAAGCAATATAACAATTGTCACGTGGGCTCATTACTTCTTCGCATTGTGATTTATTACATTTTTTTTCTTTTCTTACTTTGCCTTAGTTTAACCTTTTCCTCTGTAGATACTTTTACATGCTCCAATCCACACGTACCTAACAGGGAGGAGATGATATAGACCACACACATTCTTCTTTGACCATACAGGGACTTGGCCAGTCTTCTTGTATGGGTCATCAACTCAATGTCAGGGCAACCTTCGAGACAACAAGAACATTTAAGACGAGACACCACTCACACATTCATACTAAACAAGACCAATATGATAGGGTGACTATGATGGACAAATATTATCTCCGGGGACTAATTGGGCCGCAGAGTTTCCTGTCAATCTCTTTACAGATGACGGTAAATCCCAAAAAGACTCCAACTAGGCAACCAGTACCGGCTTGGGATCGAACCCGGTCCTGCTGCGTCTGAAGCAACGACGTTACCTGTACACAGCAGCGTTTGTTTTAAATATTAAAAAATATTATTGTACACTAACGATCTATCGTATGTTATCCATGGGAAATCAATTACTGTAGATTACATATCTTACACTGGGTTTCAATTGAATAGTCATCCAAGAACTTGGTTGTAACCATTATTTTTTCAACATACGTTTTTGCATGGAAAAAATTCTACCATTAACAACCTTTTTCTTTGTAAAACTAAATTTTTTTTGGGGGGGGGGAGATAAAACATTTATCTGGGCGGTTATTCAATTGTATTTTAGAAACCTGTTACAGCACATTTATAAAAATATTTCATATACATTTAAAATGCTCAGATGGTGGAAAATATTTAATGCACATAACAAGAAACTAAAAATTCTCTATTATGCACTAGTTTGAGTTACCAACTCGCGTAGAGACTCATTCTGAAAATAGTTGTATGCACACTGGACCTGACATCACTCTCGACTTTATGCACGGAATAAAGAAGGGGATGTTTATACAGGTAGGACTGTGCGTTTATGCATGATTTAATACAGTGTTTACCAAAACATTTAATCGCGGGTCCCCTATGGACTTAAAAAAATAGATGGATCATATTACAATCAGTCTCTATGATTATGTTTTGTGGATATTACATGTTTAACCTCAAAAATAAAGTTACCAGCTTTTGTTTACAAAGTGTTTTCTACAGGGTCATTCACAATAAGTATTACAGACTTCTAGGGGTTGTAGAGGGACTTAGTAGATAAAGTTTTGATAAGACACCCATGTCCGGACACATACCATTTCGATATAAAATAGATTTGAAGATCGGAACACAATGGGCTGATATCGCGTGTCTTGTGTTTCAGAATATGTGTTACAGACTTCTAGGGGCTGTACTACAAGTGTGGTTCAATGTGGGAACCCTGTTGTTCGTTGCACAAAGGTGCCTGCGACGTACGTTTTAATACACACGCCACACAAGACCTGCGTGTGCTCAATAATTTCTGCTGCCGCCAGAATTTTGCAAGAAGATCTTCCTCCGATTCGACAGGTATAATACAGCCCCTAGAAGTCTGTAATACTTATTGTGAATCATCCTGTATAGCATAGTATCGGACAGATTTGTATACTTGACTGACGAAAATTGTAAATAATTTATTCATCTATATGATACACGCAAGCCCTAGTATGTGTTGATAGATCACAGTTAGAGAATTGCTGATCTGATATTTTTTAATTAGTTGAGTTCAAGTAATCAATGAAGTAAGATACAAATGGCATACGTCGTATACGAATGCCGTTATCATACAGTGATAAGAGAATTTATTCATTCATTTACACTTATGTCAACACTAGACGAAACTTGCCCATCTTCTTCATCAAGAGCTTATTGTAAATATAGGTCAGCTACTAGATAGAATAGTAGTTAGTTCAGTTCAACCATAAAACTTAAATGGAAACAACAACTAATTAATAATATCTCAGAAAAAGTTCTGTTTATTTTAAAAGTTCTTCGACGATTCGATCTCCTTGTGTGAGATTACTCTCAAGACTGCAAAAATTATATAAACAAATTGGAAATGCTACTATACACATTTTTACAATAAACATCATTTAACATAAAACAAA
This sequence comes from Diploptera punctata, assembly GCA_030220185.1. Classification (NCBI taxonomy): domain Eukaryota; kingdom Metazoa; phylum Arthropoda; class Insecta; order Blattodea; family Blaberidae; genus Diploptera; species Diploptera punctata. Next base: position 184,992 of record JASPKZ010007889.1, on the reverse strand, counting down.
ACAAAAACAAAAACGTACCTCAGTTTTATTTATCTACTGTAATGGTGATTGATACGTCAAATGTAATTAAATTATATCCATTAAATAAACAGAACTTTGATTGGGATAACGCATTTATAATAATCATCATCAATCTAACTATAAAAAATTAAGGTCGATTTTGATAACCATAAAAAATCAGACCATTAGGAGACGGGGTTCACTTGAGGCAAAAATTTAAAACTCGCACTAGCGGTCGCAATTTCCACTTTCCGCAATGAAACGCATTATATGACTTGAAATAAAACGAGAAGAAATTCTACAAAAATCATCTAAATCCGACCACTAGGAGTGGGATTTATCTGGAAGCCGAAATAAAAAAAAACTCTCGCAGCCATCATGTTTACGATCTTGCAACGAAACTTGATAAATACGATTTAATTAACGTAACATTCTGAAACCAACAGAATCAGGTTATAAAATCGAGTTGCTAGGGAATTGGGGGACATTTATGTGTTAAGGTGTATAAAGAAACATGTGCCTGTTAACGTTCTCAAGAAGTTTTAACGTGTGTGTAGTAAAGCGTCTTTATATTCTTGTTATGTGATTAAGCATTACTCTCGTTCACATTATGGTTGAGTAATTCAAAAAGATAATTCATATTCCAGTTAATAACCACTACGTAAGTATGCCATAATAACTGTGAAATGTTAGGAACTCATGAACGTGATTTTCCGCATTCAGAACTAGACAATGTAATTCCAAACTTTTCCTCTACGACCGCGTGTCGTGCAAACTAATTTACGTTGGTCGAGAACAGCATAATACTCCATTTTAATACAATAAAGTTACCAGAGCAACTAAGAATAGTTGTTAATGCAAGCAATATAATTTCAGAGGATTATATTTCCACTAGAGTATATTTTTCTATAAGAATATAATATGTACTTGACCTCTATAAGAGCTCTGTTACCATAGCAACTAAAATGAATTTGCTAGAATTTCTCGTCATTCGAATAAAACGGTACAACGGGGAAAACATCGAAACCACATTTTTACTGGAATTGATGATTAACGGGGGATAAAATATTTACCATGCTTTAATTTTTTTAGAGTTATCTGATCGTGCATTAAAAAGGATATATACAGCATTAGAATGAAGTTATAACTGAAACGGTTAAAATTTTTGGATAAAAAAAAGACGAACATATAGGCGAATGGAGAAGAAAGACTACGTAACAGTGAGCTACATGATCTTTAAGGGAAACTAGATATAGGACAAATAACAGTTTAAGTCTCTTATACTGCGATTGACAGAAAGTGAGGCACGAATTGGGAATGAAAGAGGCGGATTGAAACATCTAGCAAAAACAGTTGGTCAAGAATGAGGTGGGAGAATAACATTAACCATGATTTGAGAGAAGGGATGATTAGAAAACAAATTATAAGGATAGGGATGAATGGATAACTTATGTCCGCGTGGCCATGAATATCCAGATTCGATAGTGCCAGTGAGTTATTTTTTTGGAAAAGTCCATAACTCCAGATTTTTAGAAAATTTTATAGGATACCGGTAATTTAAAATTAAAATACCTCCCATTTACCAAATGAAGCCAAGGTCCACCACTTAGAAAAGTGAACTGGATAAATAATGAGACAGGAGCAAACCACTAGGCCTTTATCCTTGATGATGAAGGTGATAGGATATCTAACGCACTGGGACTATCGTAGTCTGCGGTTCATGGTCGCGTGGACCATCCGGATCAAATATTTTCCAAACATTCCTTGTATAATAGACCTAACACGAATCATTCTCCCAATTCATACTTTGCGAAACTGGAGGCTTTCCTTCTGTTTTTCTACAATAAGTTTCTCACATCGATCTCTGGATGTAACACCTTCAGTTTTCTACCTTTGAGGAAATTTAAAGAACACAAAAGGATTTTTAACTATCGGAATAGCTGTGATGATAAATCTAGTATGTAATACTAACATTAGAGCAGATAATGCATTGACACCAGTCTGTACAATTAAATTCCTTTGTAACCGCGGAGCGCATCACTGCTGATCCCCTCGAACACGTGTAAAATAAGTTTTTTTTTTCAAACGCGCATAAACAGTTTATCAGTGAAGATTTTTCAATTCTGTAAAATGGATTCTTCTCCTGAGGGTTACTAAAATAGGAATCCGCTAATGAAAATTAACATTCACAATATTACAGTGAGTCAATTATTAATATTATCAACATAATTTTGGTAATTGTTTTTAAAAAGTCGTTTGAAACAAAACCTTGAGAGATCTTGTCTCGAAACAAACATTAAGCTCTTGATTGAACATTTGTCTAAAACATATCAAAGAATTGACTGCCAGTAGGTGTCAATAAAGTCTCTAGGTTAGATTTTGTACAGTGATGCCAGAGAAAACAGAAATGTCTTCTGTACAGAAGGCCTGTTCTGTCATTTTTTGTGTCTCCAATTTTCGTTTCCAAGAGTGTTGAAGGTGAGTAATCAATTGATAAAATTAATATTCACAACATGCCAATGAACTATCAACGTAATTTTGGTAATTGATTTATAAAAATCATTAGAAAAGAACAAAAAATAAATAAAAAATCTTGATAGATGTTGGCTCGAAACAAACTTTAGGATATTGGTGTGTCTTGAATACGACTTATATGGTGATTCCATTCTTGTTTCCTGTCTAACATCCAATCAGTTATTTTAAGTAATGTAACTCCATCATAAGCTGTTCACTTTTGACTCCGTCCCATATCGTTTTATTCGCGATTGTTCTCAGAATCCTTATCTCACCTGTTTCAAATGTGCTTGGTTAACGGAGTATCAGGCCTTGTATCAGCTACACATGCCAATATTTCTCTAATAACTGTTTTATAAATTCTTATCTTGACAACATTTCTCAAACAGATATTTTCCCCATAATGTATCTGTTAAGCATCCTGCAATTCTATTAGCTTCATTCACTTAATAATATATTTTGTTTTTCGAACTTGCATATCTAGTTTTATTACGGCCCACATATTGGAATTCTGATACTTGTTCAATTATATGATCATTAACAACTAATTTCCCACCTATCAGATATTTAGACATTGTAATATCTTTCGAATTTTGTGGGATGTCATCACTTTAAATTAACTTGCAGTTACTTAATGAACTTGTGAGTCATCTTCATTCTTACTTAGTAGAGCTGCATCACAATCATCATAAGACTTATTATTAGCATCTTTGCGATATATGCTTACAGTTTGATATATTGATCTTTTATCAAAAGCGCTGCACCTTCTTTGACTATTTTTTTTTATTTCTGCACCACTATGTATGAGGATATAGTCGTATGGTATCGTACCCTTACTCTTTGTTTCAGAGAATCTAACATACTTTCCTTAATTTCCATTACAATTTCTTGATCTTTTGAGTTGAATGATGTAATATTCCAAGTTTTAATTCTAAGTACTTTCGTTTTTTTCCCAAAATCGTCATCTCTTATTCCTTGCTATAGTCGTCATAAAATCTCTAATCTGGTTCGGAGGCAACTTACTGATCCTGGGAGAATAATGATATGAACCTCCGGTGGCTTGCGGGCCGGCCATTGGTAGTTTGATTTTGGGGTTTCCTTCCTCTAGACGAGTTACCTTCACCTCGTTTATGAGTCTCATTTACCCCCAAACACACACACACACACACACACACGCACGCGCGCGCATATATATATATATATATATATGTGTGTGTGTGTGTGTGTGAGAGAGAGTGTGTGTGTCAATTAAAAAAAAGTACGAATTAGTTTACCAGCAAAATCGAATCATTGTATGTGGGGATTCAACTGAAGCGAAAATTGAAAAATCACTCTTGTGGCCGCATTTTTTTTGTTTTTCGCAAAATAAAATTCGGCATATGTCAGTGAAATAAAACGCGATAAGTATTCATTAGCAGTGGAGATTTACCTGAAGGTTGTAATTTAAAAACCGCTGTAGCATCAGTCATATTTGTTTTCTCGGAACGTAACTGGATACGTATTATTTAATCAACAAATTAAATATATTATATTCCGTGAATCAGCAAAATCGGATTACAAATTTAACTTGGCGAGGAATTAATTTAATCTATGCGCTTAGTCGAATGACTGATTTTTTAAAATTTCCTTATACGTCTTTTTAAGTTCTCCTTTTTGGAAAAAAAACATTCCCCTATATTGTCCTTTTAAATGAACATTATAACTTTAAAATATGGAGTCCAGTTATTGCAGAGTTTAACGATTAGAATTGAATGACATGAAACACGATCAGCGAGTAGTGGAAACTAAAATGTACAAGTTGAGAGAAAGTGTCTAGTTGTCATGCGCGAGATAATGATGATTGTATAACTACGTCATCAGTTTTTGGGGTTGATAATGCGATTCATTAGCATGTAATTCCTGTTTGATTGATGGTAGTGTACGATATCACTCAGTATTCAAGGAATAAAGCCTCCCTCCATAATTTGGCGCAGTATCGTCATAACGAGGTTATTAAATGCAGACCTCCCATCCACCAAGTATATTTCATCAACTTAATATGGAAACAGGTATCGTAAATAGATTCCTTCCGCAATTCCACATCAATTTCATTCAAAGGGTTATATTATATGGAATAATCGAATTTTCAATTGGATTCCAATTTACTCAATTCCATAATCTGCACAATTTCAGTTTTTATTATTATTGTTAATATCGATAGTTGGTAGGATTTTCATGTAGCGTGACTTGCATGTTTGAGTGAATCATTAACAATGTTAATATCCTTAAATATCTGCTATTTTCTTTAATATATTTGTAAATGTAATTTTACTGTGCATTTGTAACATTACATTCAAACAATTATTACAAAACCAATCTTTTTATTTCAATAATTATTGGTCTATCTGATGTGGATAAATACATTAAAAAAAGTATGTCCGTCACGCAGGAATTACGTAAACTAAGGGGATTCCTCAGTAAGTCGAATTTATGGTCCCATTTTGCTGGTTTACGGTATATATATTTTATAAATGAGAGAAACTCAATTTCTAATGCCAGTTTATTAAAAGTTTCAGATCTCAGTGAAAACAAATCATGCATAACCGTAAGTTATTATCTACATATTGAGCTATGCAACTTGACACCGATTTAAATTACATCCAACGATTCATGTTTCCATTACTTTTCTTAAAATATTAAATAAATTAGACTGTTAGGATACATTGACAATTTATAGGTTAATTAAATTGTACGGTATAGATTGCGCGGTTACTAGAGTTGGTTTTTAATTCCGGGTTTCAGGTAAACCAACCCCCACTTCTAACGATAGGATTTCGCTGATTTTTTCACAATACTTTTCTCGTTTTATTTTAAAATTATATAGCGAGTTTCGTTGTGAAACAAACAATGGCGACCACTGAAGCGATTTTCCTAATGGTCCGATTTTGTTGGTTAACGAACTCGACCTTACTTTCTTTAATTTCTATATGGCAAGTTCGTAACCATGAAACAAACATTGCAGCCACTAGGGTGTTAACAAGCGTTAACGGACGGACGGACGGACGGACGAACACACACACCCACCCACACATACACCCACACCCACCCACACACAGACCCACACACCCACACCCCCGCCCACCCACCCACCCACACACCCACCCACACGCATACCCACACACCCACCCACACATATACCCACACACCCACCCACACCCATATCACCCACACACCCACATACACACACACGCCCACACCCACCCACACATACAATCACACCCACCCACACCAACCCACACACCCACCCACACACACGCCCACACCCACCCACACACACCCACCCACACACACCCACACCCACCCACACACACGCCCACACCCACCCACACCCACACACACACGCCCACCCACACCCACACACAGACCCAGATCCACCCACACCCACATCCACACCCACACACACACCCACACACCACCCACCCATACACCCACACCCACCCCATCCACACACACCCACCCCACCCACCCACACACACCCACACCCACACACCCACACGCACATCCCTCCCACGCACACACACCCACCCACACGCACACCCACACCCACCCACACCCACACACACCCACACACATATATATATATATATATATTACTTTTATCATGTCATTTTCGGTGTCTGCTAGATAGGATCGGTGAATATTGTAAAAAAATTAATATTTCATTGAGAACCGCAATGACTTCATTTCTTCGGAATTGGTTAAAATATTAGGTCTCTAGTTATTATTATTATTATTATTATTATTATTATATTATTATTATTATTATTATTATTATTATTATTATTATTATTATATTTTTATTTTATTTAATCTGAAATTTAATTATGAAATTATCTGTTGTTGTGAATTGTTTTATGGGCTTTACTTGGATTGTCAAAAGCACGTCGGCTTGCCGCCCGTGCGATCCATTTGTACATAATTATTTATTTACTTTATTTTATTCTAATAAAGTCTTGGTACTGTTAGTACTTATTATTATTATTATTATTGTTATTATTATTAGACATCTGTACGAAAACAAGTGTAACTAAATTAGTATGGTTCGAATTCTTCCCTGTAGGGGGAGAGCGCCTAAATCTCTGTAAAGGGAAAACATAGGCTTAAAATACAATACAATTATTATTATTATTATTATTATTATTATTATTATTATTATTATTATTATTATTATTATTATTATTATTATTATTATTATTATTATTAAGTTAATAACATCATTACTTATGGAGCAGAACTTTGGCCATTAACAACAAAAATAAATAAGTACCTTTTGGCAACGGAAATGGATTTTATATGAAGGGCAGCAAGAATTTCAAGAAGAGAAAAAAAAATAGAAACTCAGTTACAAGGGAGAATATGAAGACTGAACACACTATTTTAGATTATATTAAAACTCAGCAATTAAGATAGTACGTGTAAGTCCAGCGAAAAGAAGAGGGTCGGTTACCAGAATGTGTTTTGGAATGGAAACATGAGAGAAGGCGAGGCAGAGGAAGACCTAAAACCTCCTGGAGTCAGGGAATATATTTATAGGTTACATGAAGGAGAAACATCTACAACCAGGAGATTGGATGGACCGACAAATTTTCTATTAGGAATCGAACCATGTCAAAGACATTAATCAACCGATGATCTATCTATCTATCTATCATCTATCTATCATCTATCTATCATCTATCTATCATCTATCTATCTATCATCTATCATCTATCTATCTATCTATCTATCTATCTATCTATCTATCTATCTATCTATCTATCTATCTATCTATCTATCTATCTATCTATCTATCTATCTATCTATCTATCTATCTATCTATCTATCTATCTATCTATCTATCTATCTATCTATCTATCTATCTATCTATCTATCTATCTATCTATCTATCTATCTATCTATCTATCTATCTATCTATCTATCTATCTATCTATCTATCTATCTATCTATCTATCTATCTATATATCTATATTCTATTATTATTATTTATATTATTATTATTTATATTATTATTCTTATTATTATTATTCTTATTATTATTATTAAATGTGGCTCGCAGTAGCCTAGTTAGTTAGGGCAAAACGCTGGAATACGGATATTCCAGAATTCATTGCACGATGGGATCGGAGTTTTCAAACAGGCCTAAATCTAAATCCTCTGGCACACCAAGACTCTTGGGTTGACCTAACCTCTAATGGAAACGCTTGTTCTAGGAGTAAATGCGGCTGTTACGCAGGAATTACAATTCGGCTGACATTTCTTGCCGATTTTTTTTTTTAGAAAACTGGGATCCTTAACTTCCTACTATGCCGAGGGCGTCCTAGGAGTTGTAGTGGGAAAACTTTATTATTATCAGTATAGATAACATATATAATTTTAAACTATTATCATTACTGATAATATTAAGTAATCAATTGATTTGGTGTTTACTTGATGAAAATCAATTTTTTATATTAGTAAAGATAAATGTATTGCCTAAACAAGGATCTGAACTCAAGATCTCCAGCTTTACAGACTGGCGTATTAACAATAATTATGCTACTTACGCAAGCCAGGAGTAGACTCAATTTTTTTCTCTACATGAAATCCCCATGTACCCCTATTAGTGAATTTCTATTCACATTACAACACGGTCGCTTCTACAAATAATACTTTATGGTGGGAATTTATTGAGTGTCATATCAGTTAATTACAAACGTAATATTGAAATTAATGTAGAGGCGATCCTCTTGTAATGTGAATATGGGTACATGGGAATTTCAAATAGAGAAATATTTGTGTCTACTCCTGGATTGCCTAAGTAGCACAATGGTTTAGTGTGCCAACACGTCAAGCTGGAGATCTTGGGTTTAGAAAGACTTTTTCTCTTTATTTGCATTAACTATTGCATGCATAGGCCTACAACAAGCCCGAGTACATGAATTTCAATCAATTATTAATTTCAGTTCATATGAGTACATTAATTTCGATACTCAATTATTTCAATCGTAATATTGAATAGTATAATATTACTATTTGTATTATTATTTTTATATCATCATCATCATCATCATCGAAAATATAAAAGTAAAATGCTTTCAAAATTTTGATTGGGAATCCCTTGAGGTAAAAGATTATAGGGGTTAAGTGCAGGTGGCAGGGTAATATTCGGATGGAATTTGGTAAACTGGTAGTCGAATATATGAACTGGATCAAGCAGAATGAACCTAGTGATTGCAGCAACACATTTATGGATTCCATAAGCCATAGAGGTAGTCACTTGTCGACCTGGACCAACAAGATTGCACATAGTTAATATTTTTATTTCACGACGCTCTTTAACAACTAAGTTATTTTCGTCGCAATTCACATTAAGGCGCAAAAGAGCCAATAAAACAATTCAGAATTATCTTATTTCAGGTTTGAGGTTATTTTATCTGGCGTAAATCTACGGCAAGGGATCCGCGGCTTTCGAGAGAAGAAAGACTTGCCCATAAGAGCATATCGACTTCGGCCGTTTTGAAACAGCGAATATGCGAGCATGGTAACCACTAGTCCACTGGGACTCCCGCAGGGATTAATAACATTTTAAGGAGTCACAAATCCTGGGAATGGAATCCTTGGGAATATAACTAGAGCCTTTGGTCCCATCTGCTACATTTACGGCACGTAAAAAACCTGAAAGAAGAGCCCTCTGCGTAAAATTTGTCTGCCCTTTCACGCCCAGATCTGAAGTACAATGTTAATGAGCTTAGCTATTAAATATCATCGTTAAAACAATATATCATAACACAGTACGAATCAGGTTTTTTATTATAGGCCTACATAACATTATAATTTACATTAATATTAGATTTTAACAATGTTATAACTGTGCATTTAATTTGAACAATGTGTTTATTAATTACTAAAATTAGTTAAGAAATAAAACAATGAGTTAATCAAGTCACATATTACAGAAATAACAGCGACGAAGCTTTCACCTGCAGAACTGGTAAACAATAAATTTACATCCGTACTATAACTAAAACAAAACACAAGTTGTTTTGAATACAGTATTTTTACTGGTTGCATAAAATCAGATGTAACATGTGTAAAACCATTATTTATCTTTCGCATTATAATGAATTATACGGAAAAACTCTAATTCCACCAGGATTTCTTATAAAATTACTTACAATCTCTCCTGACATTGACTAAATTTTAACTACTTCTGAGATTGGGGTGACTAAAATGCGGAGTTAAATTACTCAGATGATATGTTGGGTGATAACTAAGCACTAAGAAATACCTTAAACCTAAACTTAATCTAAATTCAGGTTCATGGCTACAGCAGGAAAAATCCTACGATCTGAAGCGAATCGAACCCGGGACCTCATGAACAATATTCAGAAATCCTGGCCACGATACCACGAGGCTGGTCTTTAAGGAAACATATAAAGAGAACAGAAATAAAAGTCAGAATTTATATATATATATCTGTATAATCTGTATAACTTATGAAATTAATCATGAGAGTGTGAAATAAAATTAATTTAAATTAAAAATGTTCAATGTCGCGATAGATGAGGTGGTGATATATAATTTTCCACCGCTAGATTGTGCACCAGATTCCTGCATTAAAATACAAATCCGTCCGCAGTACAACTCTTGAGAAGGTATGTGGTATTATAGCCTCACTACGATGGTTGTCCAGCAGTTCGCTTTGTTTCCACGCAGCTGTTATATATAATTAAATACAAAGATGCCGACTACCACCACTATAATAATTCCGCATGTTGAATCATTGTTAAGCATTGTCGCGCGGCACCCACTTTTATATAAACGGAAAACCATCATAGTGAGGCGACATTACTTCGGATGGCGATTCGTCTGTCTAATGGGAAGTAACCTAGTTGCCTCTTTGGTGCTTTTCGACAGCAGTAGACTACGTGAAATGATGAGTAAATTGAGAATAGACTAACTAAACACCATCTATCCTCCCAGCGGAACCCTAAGCTCGAAACGTGTAGTGGGTGGCATTAGAACACACTTTTCAGTCTAGATGCATTACAGTAGTAGTCAACAATACACATTTTATAAATGAAAATTATTAGCTATAAATTTACTGATATTTATCAGGCATAAATACTGCATATTTTGTGCAATTCTAATGTATTCCAATTACTATTTCATCTCCTTAAATATAATCGATGTTAATAAACCGATATTAGTTATGATTTTTATCTAATCTGCGATCTTATTAAATATTTATAATGTATTATAATCCGAACTAGAATGTCTCTTATGAGAGACATACTAATATTTACTCCAAATATTACTAGATTTTTTATATGATTAGCAACTTCATGGTTGCAAAGTAGTATTGTAATGTTGGCAACAAACTTTCTTACTCAGTGATTATTCGAGTTATATAGTTGCCAAACACAGTTTCATACCTTTAAAAGGGAGAAATGTACGAGTGTTTGAGAATAAGGTGCTCAGCGACATTTTTAGACTAAACATAAATGAACAGACAAGTGAATAGCGGAGACTACACACCAGTAAGTTGCATTCATTTTATAAGAAACCGTTAATCTCATAGACTATGATCGGCAAAACATGTGACACGAACGAAAGAGGGGCAAGGAAACTTCTTGTAGGTAAACCATATGGAAAGCTCATAATAGTCCACAATTATTGATAATTGTAAACCAGATATATTCCAACTTAAAATTCTACCCCCTTAAAATAAAACTTTACAAGGATATTGAAAATATCTGGAGTTATAACAAATTTTATAACTGTATCACCTACTCTATAGGAAAATTTTAGGATTCCCTCCGACCATATACGCCTTAATCCAAAAAAAAAAATATTTAGGAGAATAGCATTAACCATGATTTGAAGGAGGTGAATTAAAACAGGGAATGATTAGAAAATATTTGTTCAGTGTAGGAACGGTTGGAGAGCTCATAAGAAAGGCTTCGTATCATCTCATCCTTGTGAACTGGCATTAAACCGGACGCAAGTAGAGGAGTTTTTTAGATAATTGTATGTTAGAAAAATAATTTACAATTTTGATGACAGACTGAACAAAGTAATAATTGCAAACAGGGACGAGGTGCAGAAATAAATTAAACATAGATTCAATTCTGAAATGCATACTATTACGCATTATAAAGATTCTTCTCATCCAAACTCATATATATATATATATATATATATATATATATATATATATATATATATATAATTTATTAGACTAAAGGTATGATACATACAATGTTATTTACAAATATGGGTCGCACGGGCAGTAAGCCGTACGTGCTGTTGACAGTCCGTTACAATAAGTTGATGTTTGGTAATAATATACTTAAAAAAAAAAGAAAACATTATATAACAATACAATTACATTATACATTAACTTAGTTATGTAGAATTTTTAATAAGTAATGGTATTGCAATTTGTTAACATATTTATTTAGTCATGAATGAGTGTTGTTCTTATTTTCCGCGTTTTGTCCAGAAATCTACCCAAGTTTATCCAATTTTCTGGGCTTACCGATAACTCGTAACATGCCAATTTTTCACGATTTGAATTTAGAAATCTTTCCGGCAATAACTGATGCCTCCAATATTCTAAATCATTACATTTTCCTAATATATGTATCTCATCTTCAAATTTTCCGCACATTGGACATATTCGCATATCGTGATCGTCGCTAATTTTTAGAAATTTCCATGCCCCTAGCCTAAACCAAGCAAGCCCTGATCTCTCTTTAAATCCTAGATTGAGTATATAAGATTCTTTTCCCCAAACTTATTTTAGGTCTCTTTGTAAAAACAGTGATCGTTTTCCCGCACATTCGGCCAAAATATTTTGTCGGTTTTATCTAAGAACCTCCTCCTTATTTTTCTCCACACATTCTTGCGATTTTCATTCCCTTTTTCCCATACCCAAATGCTATGACTTTATATATATACACATGTTACTCCTCCAGTTACACGAGTTATTCCTCGTATTATATGGATGTGAAACTTTGACTCTTATTTTAAGGGAGGAGAGATGGTTACGAGAATTTGAGAATAAAGTTCTTAGAAACATTTTTGGACCAAAGAGAGACGAAGAGGCAGTGAGCTGCTTTATCATTGTGGGAAATCAGATGTAATAAGAACTGTTACGTAAGTCGCGTAGACGTAACGATAGGCAGGACATGTCGGAAGAATGGGGAATGAAAGAGGGTCATGGAAACGAGCTAGTGAGTTAGAGTTAGTTCATGATATAAGAGTAAATAAAATTTTGTTAATATATAAAATTTGACGTTTTAAAAATATTAGTATTGGCATAAGTTGTCGGTATTGCAGAGAACATCACACTATATTTTTTATCGGAAAAACCTCCTACTTAACATCCCGCATCGCAGAACCTCCCATTGTTCACTATTCTCGTTTATTCCTATACCATATCTCCCGCAAGACTCTATAACTCTCTACCACAAGATGTTAGGTCGTAAGGAGGATAGACTGTTATTTGGATCAGCATCTAGTCGGGATGAACATCGAAGAATGGCTATCGCTTAAGAGAGCTATAAACACTGAATATACATCTGAACAATTTGATTTAAAATTTTAACAATTGCTGCAGCAAGAACACCAGGTAAAAATTGCGAATACATTTGAAATGCTGAATTTTTCAGATCAAAACGTGACAACCGAAGGGGAAACTTAGAATGGGAGATTATAAGAGATAATATTAAATGCCAAGCAATAGAAAACACATGTTATTTAGAAAATAGGTAAAATAATACATTATTTTGATGAGGGATGGATTGACAATGTAAAAAGAAAGCTAGCAAAAATAATTGACCACATGAGCCAAAATAAGTAAATATAGAACAGTTGGGTAACATCAGACGAGAAATCACCAGGTTTTAGAAACAATAAAAAGGGAATATTTGAGAAAGGTAGAGCACGTGACAAGGAATGGGAAATAAAAGAAGGGCATGGAAACAATGTCTGCGTTGGCAATAAATCTCCGCATTCGATAGTGCTATCGAGTTATTTATTAAAATATGTTTATTTGTTGATAATATTACTATGTAGATTCAGAGTAACAGTATGTACAATGTTGAAACTTTCCTATCTGCAGAAGGAAAGAAAAGCGTGACTATGCAAATCAGAAAAAAATGCTAGTAGAAGTTTCCCCTTTCCTCTACAACCCCTCTCACAATCACCATCAATCACAGTCGCCATTAGTCACGTGACGAGACGGAATTCTGGTTAAACAAACAATGCGTAAATCACTCCGCAAGCACAATGTATCACTCTGCGTCCAACTGCCATCGATTCATTAGAACCAGGGTTCAATTCCCCCCTCTCTCATCGTCTCAAATCACATGACAATATCTGCTGTTCGGTTGCACCAATAAAACATTCAAAAAAACATCAATGTACCAAAATTCACTTTGAAATCCACGTTCAATCAATTCTGAATGTCAAAATGTGATGTTTGTTTGTATGATAAAAAATTGAAAACAAAGAAGATCAATATATTGATAATATTATCAAATAAACTAATTGGAAATGCAGAGATTTAATATCGAGATGGTAAAATTAGTTAGAGCACGATCGTAAAGAGTGTTTCAAGACCCCATTAATTTTGAAACTGTTGTTTGAAAGAAGTGCATGCAAACTTGTTGTAGAGAAACCAGAGAGAAAGCGCCTAGTAGGTAGGCCAAGAATGAGATGATAGAATAAAGTAAACCATGATTTGAGGGAGGTGAATTATTCAGCGAATGATTGGAAAACATTAGGCCAGATTGGGGACGTATGGATAGCTGAATCCCCGCGTTCGATAGTACCAGTGAGTTAGTTGTCTACAATATTGCATCTATTTTTTGTTGTTGTAAGTTTAAGGGCATTCATTTTAAAAAGCAGAAATAGATATTCATTCATCCACAGATTTACAATGAATTATCTTTCTGTAACCAATGTTCTACAGTCTAATCCTTTCCCCTCAAACATCTCTATATTCCCAGTCCCAGTCTTGTAATTATTTTTATACGTATTATAAATATCAGATTTTTTCGATTCAGCCAAAGCCTATCCGAGCCTTCACATGTTATTTTATATTTAATATTCCGTATAAATGTTCGTATTTAAAGGCTATTTTAACACGGAAGGCCATATTGCATATATATATATATATATATATATATATATATACACCTAATCAAACAAATTAGAGGAACACATGTTTAAACCAAAACACGAGAATGAATATTGAAACAATTTAATGTTTGAGCTTTTGTTATTATAAATTGAAGATTTATGTAAAATTAGAATAGACATTCAAACAATAGTTTCTTGTACAGTATTAGCAATACGAACAAGTTATAATTTGTAACAGAAAACAAAGTGGAAATTTGAGATTTACAATTTTTGGAATCAATGTTTCCATGGTTATTTCAACATTCAGTATTTAGTGTGTCCTCCGTGAGCCTGAATTACCGCATTACACCTAAGAGGCATGCTTCGCAGAAGCCTTTTTACAGAAACTTGTGAGTTTCTCTCCAATGTCTCGGTGAATGCATGTGAACGTTCTTTCAAGGTTCTGAGGTACGGCAGGACGCTTACGAACACGTTTTTCCAACTTATCCCACAAATGTTCGATCGGATTAAGGTCCGGACTGCATGCAGGCCAGTCCATCACCCGAATTTGACATTCTTGCAGGACATCTCTGGTAGCCTATGCTGTATGACATCTAGCATCATCTTGCATTAGAAGAAAATTAGGGTCCATACCATAAGCAAAGGGTACAACATGTTGGAGGATAATGTCATTAATGTAAATATCAGCATTCACGCGCTGTGGGACAACGACAAGCTCTGTCCGAGACTCAGTAGTAATCCCAGCCCAAACCATAACCGAACCACTTCCAAATATGTCACGTTCAATAATTGTGGCTGAATCAAAACGTTCACCAGGACGTCTCCATACTCGTGTACGACCATCAGAACCTGTTAGACGAAATCTTGATTCGTCCGTGAATAAAACACCCTTCCACTGGCGGAGCTGCCAGTTGACATGATTCTGAGCAAATCGCAGCCGGGATGCTTTGTGCTGACATGTTAAACGAGGGACTTTAAAGGGGATTCTAGACATCACCTTGCATTTCTCAGTCTGTTTCTTACAGTCTGATCAGAAATTACCAGTTGCTGCGAGTAAACGATTTTGTAGATCTCTGACTGTAGATTTTCTTCTGCGCAAAGCTGATAAGACAAGAAATCTATCCTGTACATCTGTAGTTTCTTTCTTACGACCTTGCCCGGGTCTCCTCTTGTATCCATGCGTCTCTCTATATTGCCTCCACAGCCTATGGATGACGGAAGGGCTGACATCAAGAATCATAGAGACATGGCGAATGGAATGACCATCTTCAATCAATGCAACTGCTCGTGTAACTAATGTTTCATTCAGATGTCTCATTGCTCTATAATAGTTTGAGAGAACACAAAAATAACAATTCCCTACCACAGATTATTTTTCAAACCTGTTTTTAAAGAAATACATCAATACGAACTCACTTTGGTTTCAGCAACTCTTGGAATTTCACTAACATATTCAGAGAAAAATTAATAAAACCCAGAAGATCTTCAATCTGATTTTAAACAATGCTTGAACTCAAAACATCTGACTCTCAAAAATTAAATTGTTACAATATTTATTTTGTGGCTTTGGTTTAAACATGTGTTCCTCTAATTTTTTTGACTAGGGTATTTATTTAATGATAGGCCTATTATGAAAATGGTGTATATGATAAAATGGGTAGGCCTACTGGTTGTGGAATTCCAACCCACTTTCCTTGACGATTGAGGTAAATCAGGAATGCTTTGAACTGGAGACTTCCCGAATATGACTCTTAGACGATATCGCTTGAGCCAACTCGCTCCGTCGCGTCGATACTTCATATGCTTGATCGAAATTTAACAAACACTAGATCTCATTTGTTTCCCAATGAGCGTTCTTATAATTAATAAGTGAAAGTTAACAAAACAAAATCACGACAAAGTACATTGTTACGGGAGTGTATTTTAAGTTTTCTTAAAGCTTGTATTTTATATTTTGTGTTTTTTTATGTTTTATGAGAATGTAATGATTAGCTTTTGTTATCTGTTAACGATAAACTAATCATGTGGTTTTATAACAATACTGCAGAGTGTTTCAAAATTATTAACTGGGTTTTACGTTGTTGATATCGGTTTACAAACGAAAATGGATGCGTGATTCGTTCTCATAATGAAAGAAAACTGTATCATACCCTCATCATAGCGTCACAGCGTCGAATTTGTATAAAGCGACTCCCGTGCATAAGTGATTTTGTTCGCTGCAGTTTATGAAGTTTGGTTCCATTGTTAGAGTACAGCGAACTTTCCGACGGTGGTTTGGAATTTATTCTCAAAAAGACAGAGAATTTGTAGTATCTTTTCCCTCAAACCTGAAGACTTAATTTGGCAACAAGACGGTATTCCTCCTCATGGTGTGAGATTGGTTGAACGGTGTTGTTAGAGGGCACGCTTGTCGGAATGATATGATTTTCTCCTGATAGCCTCCAAGGTCTCCCGATCTCATACCATCCGATTTCCTTCTATGGGGTATCGAAGGACCGTGTGTGTACGCTACTGTCGACCTGCCAGGCTTGTGAAGATGATGCTGTTGACTACTTCCCTCCAGATACGATGACCAATCGGCCGCGGTGGACTAGTGGTTATGCTCCTTGCCTCTGGTCCCGAGGGTTGCGGGTTCAAACCCGGCCGGGGTAGATGGATTTTTAGGATGAAAAAATCCAAGGAGCAAGTCCTCCGGGAGGGACTTTAAGCCGTGGGTCCCGAGTCTGAAGATTTTCAGGCTCGTAAAAGATCCTTAAGTCTGAATGAAAGGCCTCTAAGCAAAATTTACCGAATTGTCCCGGCCTAGTACTACCTTGGTTTCCTAGATGTCAGTATGAGGCGGAACGCTGACCACGGACCACTCAAATGAGATCTATACGAAAACAAGTGTAACTAAATTCATATGTTCAAATTATTCGCTGTAGGGGGAGAGCGCCTAAATCTCTGTTAAGGGAAACATGGGGATACAAGAAGATATGATGACCAACGTTTGGGAGGAATTCGACTATCTGCTAGATGTGTGCCATGTTCACATTGAACAGTGATGTGAGAAGGAGAATTGTTGGTGCTGTTGACTGCATCACTCCAGACGTGATGACCAAGGTTTGGGAAGAATTCTACTGTCGGATAAATGTATGCAGTGTGACAAATGATGCTCACATTGAACATTTATAAGCTATAGTATGGAAACAGGGAGAGTTTCTGTTTAACCCCTTTTAAGATTTGTTGTTATAAATTGCTTTTAAGGGGAATTAAACGACATTGAATCCCCGACCAACATTTAGAAACAAGTTGTAGATCAAATGTTTTAAAAATTAAAAAAATGGTAAGGAACGTAGAAAAAAACATTGTAGATAATACGGTATGTCCATCCCTGTTGTCTTGTGATAACGTCGTTACCTCGTATGCACGGGTTAGGGTTCGATTTCCGAACGGGAAAAGTTTAATGAGAGTTTTTTTCAGGGGGTTTCCTCACCTGTAAGACAAATGTCAGGAAATTTTAAAACCCAAGTTATCTCCGAAAATCATCTGGTCATCAGAGTGCTGCCTATCATATTCTCCTTGTTTAGTATGAACGTGTGAGTGAATTGTGTGTAATGTCTTATACGTTCGTATTGTCTCAGAGGTGTCTCGTAAAGTTGTGCTTTAACTTGCCTCTTTTGTTAGTAAAGCTCACTTCAGAGCGCAACAGGCCAGTTATCAGAGCTCGGACTAGGCAACCGGACTGCACGAAGTTAAAAAAGTACGAACGATTTCGTTGTGTAAGTTAGAACGTAGCGTTACTCGTTGCTTCAACCAATACATATTCAGTCACAATAGGGAATAACATAAATGTTCACGTAAACACAAAATAAATCTTCACTTCCACAGTTATATATACATTCTACACACCTTAAGAAAATAATTGGCTATCATTAAGAAATAATCAACTTTTTTATGAAACTGTCACTTCCCCAAGGTTATGATTTCATATATAATCCGGGGATTCGAAACGTGAGTCTTGTAACTGTGATCCTAGACCGAGATCTCGTTATTATAGTTAATTTTTCTATTGATCATATTTTGCGGCAAATTACTTAGGTGACTCGTGTAACTTAGGAAAGAAACATATTTTGCATAAATAAAGAAGGTGCAGAAATCTGTTCTGTTGCAAAATCGAATACAGAAACAAAGATCTGTGAAACATACGGATTCTGGCTAATCAGATCCGTCGCACCATCATGTGAAACAAATAAAAATTAAACGAAAGGAAATACATGGTATGGTTATGGAGAAGAGGTGGAATAAAGTTTTGGCAGAGGGAAACGCGAAAAACCCAGAGGAAAACTTTCCCTGTGTCCGGATCGTCCACAACGAGCCTCACATGCAGTGATCGAGACAAGAAATCGGATCAAAAAAATGGAGAACGAGTGATTAATCACCTGTACAATGGAGCCGCCTCTCCACGCAGTAAAATGTTTTATTAATTTAGTAATGAGCTGCTTTACGCACATTCAGGGACCGATGTCCTATATCAGGACTATTAAACAGTGCTCACTAGGTGTGACAAAATGTCCCTCCCTCTGCTATTTAACCCTATGTCTCATAGACTGACGAGGGAAAACATTGCTACTCACTTGTCAGTTATGTTGTTTCATTGGGTGTGCACATGCATGCGGGTAGGAGGGTGGACCGTCTTTTCACACCTAGTGAGCACTGTTCAACGGCCCTATTCTATATATTCAGTGTTTAACTAAATACCGGAAAAATTATCTAGTTCATTAAACATTGTAAACAGTTGTATTTTTATCGAGTTCCTTAAAAAAGTCTGAATCAGCAGATGTATTTCAGGTAGTGAGCTTCATTTTGTCTTTATGAACCTGAATTCAGTTTGTGGATGTAGAAGAGGCGCGAGAAAAAATATAGTCTGTTTCTCAAATCTCTTGTCCCTGGTAGAATAATACGTTTCAGAAACACGAATTCTAACCCAAACTAACGCGTCAATGCGATATCCGTATACTACACTGCTCAAAACAATTAGAGGAACACTATGAAATATGCAAATATTTTTTCATTGAATAAAGGTACAAACATGAAATTAATAAAGTACATTATTTGTGGTTATTTATTTATTGCTCATGTCAGTAAAAACAAATGAATAACGCTGACAATTAACTTTTCAAATAATTCCGCTATAAGTAATCGAATCTTGTGCTTATTTTTCAAAGATAAACAAACCCTCGTTATATAGAGTTAGTATCGTGTATGGCCTCCACGACATTCGATGACAGTTTAGCACCTTCGTGGCATGCTCCCAATAAGATTCTGGATTTCCTCTTGCGGGATATTCTCCCATTCCTCCTTCAGAGCATCTCCAAGTTGCTGCAGAGTTTGTGGAGCTTGATGTCGGTTCCTGACCTTCCTGTCTAGAAGATCCCTCAATTTCATTCCTCCTCAGAAAATCCCTGGTGACAGCCGCAGAATGTGCCCTGGCATTATCCTGCATAAACAGAAATCCAGGGCCTACTCCAATGGCAGCAGGTACTACATGCTCTTCCAGAACGGGCTCGATATACCGGACAGCATTCAGTCGCTGGGGAACAAGTACAAGGTCCGTACGATTGTTGTACATAACTCCGGCCCACACCATTATGGAACCTCCTCCGAATCTATCAATTTCCTGTACAGCCTCTGCAGAAAATCTTTCTCCTGGCCGTCCCCACACCCTCAATCGATCATCACAACGTGTAAGACGATACCTGGATTCGTCCGAGAAGAGCACAGACTCCCACTGGTTCAGGTTCCAATCACCATGGTTTTCAGCATACGTAGTCTTGCTGCCTTATGCCCATTTGTTAAGCGTGTTTTTTTAACGGGCCTTTTTGGACGAATATTCTCTTTCCTTAATCTGTTCCTTATGGTTTGGTCTGAAACCCGGATTCCGGAAGCCATATGAAGGTCATTCTGCAGGTCTTTTGCAGTTTTTGTACGCTGTCGAAGAGCAGAAAGAACAACGTATCTGTCATCCTGGGGGCTTGTTTTAAATTTACGGCCCTGGCCACATCTTCTACAATACTGACCTGTCTCTCTGTGCCTGTTGCGTAACCTGGACATCACAGAAGGAGAAACCCCAAGCTCTCTAGCCACTTTTCGCAGAGATTGACCTTGTCGTAAAAGATGTAGAGTATGATACACTTCAAACTCATTTAAATGCCTCATTTTGTCAGAGACTTCAATAAACAAGGCAATAATCAACATTCGTCACTATAGCAACATCAGGAAGCTTACCAATTAGAAGTGACCAGTGCCTTCAAAAATAAAAAAATTCTCTATATTTGTTATTTGAGGTAATTTCTCTGTATTTAGGCCATGGATCTTTAAAATTTGTATCCAATGATAAAAGCAATAATTCAATTTACATATTGTCCAACTTTCAGCATCACAGCCTTAAAAAACAATTACTTATTCAATTTATTACAAGTGTTCTTCTAATTGTTTTGAGCAGTGTATATTAAATTAATTTCAAATTAATATTGAGAATAATCAAATGAACCTCCATTTAGTTTAGACATGAGCCGCCACTGCGTATATTTGACTTCAAATGATCTCTGATTAAAACTTTAATTGATAAACTTTTCCAGACTACTTGGCAATGGACGATAGTTGTTCCTGCAGGAGAGAGCTTCAATGGCTGAGTAAGTTGCTGGAGAACTCATCGGCAATTCTGTGTCAGAACGACTCCACTTACAAACTAACAGTCAGCGAACCTAGTCAGCCACTGAAGATGTTTCCGGCTGCCGGAGTTGAAACATCTGACAGCAACAGTAACTATTGACCATGACCTAATAACCGAACAATGTACAATGGGAGACATTAAAACATATTGGATCTGGAATCAAAGCTTACTTACAATCACGGAAGAGACGTGTAATTTACGCAAATCTTACTTCTACAGTATTCAGACGATCGTCAATAAAGTAACGCAACAAACGGGGTAAATATCAGTGCTAATAAAATATTTCGAACACACACAACGGATTCTAAATGTATTCTATTTAATAGAACGAGAGGTCAGCAAAACATGAAGATGTTTAGAACATTTTCCTAGAGTTTTCCAAGATTTGAACAACAGGTAATAGTTTTCCGCAACGACTTATATTCTGTATTCGTCAGATGGCATTTGTTCCGTTGTTTCATCAAACACTAAAAGTAAACACAAGACAGAAAGTACAGTTGAGACGACATATTTCTGAGCTAGATCTGAACAAACAGCATTGCTGACGCATAAAGCATTCCCTTTTCTTTTTATTCTTAAGAAGTTTTAATCTCCCCAACGTACAACCGGCCATGAAAGCCTAACACATTTCAAATTCAGTGAACCGGGTATTAGATGCGTATACTTTATAAATGATAGGACTTACCTTGGTGGAAGATGCGTTGTTTCCAGAACTTGCAGAAGCTGGCTCGCTAGCCAAAAGCTGTTGAAGTTGGCTCGGAGCCTGTTTGGTGCCTGAACCCGAGGAACCGCTACTACTACTCGATGCGGATGCGGTTGTCGTCGTGGATGGCGAAGAGGTCGCGGGATAAGGGGGCGGCGGTGCAGAAGGCGTCTGTTGTTGCGGGGGTGGCGCGTACTGTATGCAAGACGAAGCGAGTGGGGAGGCGTCGTCCGAGCTACCGGACCCGGAAGTGGTGGTTGTCGTGCTAGTGGTGGTTGAAGCCGCCGCCGATGACGATGAAGACGTCGCATTGTTGTTGGTGTGATGATTTTCCGTGTGACGGCGAAGCGATCGCGCGTCACAATAGGATTTGCCACAACCTTCTGCTTTGCACTCGTACGGCTTCTTGTTACGGTGCGTCAACATGTGTCCGTTCCTATAACATAACATGCAATTCATTGTTTCAAGGTAACATCCCTGCAAATGCATTACTTATTTATTTATTAAATCTCCAAGATTTGGAGCCCTATTTGATCTAAATTTATATGCAATTTTTCTTCAATTTCTGGCAGAATGTTTCGCTGAGAAAAAATAGTCCGTCAGTGACAGTCGTGAATATTAAAACGAACATGTTTATTACATTTAATCAAAATAAAAATGAATGAGTTGGAGAAAATGCTTTAACATCTCACCTCATAAAGTTGCATGTCTTCACGATACCGGTTTCAAAAGTATAGTTTTACTTCCATCTTCAGTTGAGTTGGAGTTTAACTGAAGATGGAAGTAAAACTATACTTTTGAAACTGGTATCGTGAAGACCCGCAACTTTATGAGGTGAGATGTTAAAGCATTTTCTGCAACTCATTCATTAATGTTTATTACATATTAGATACCCATCCTATAGGCGCGACTGCAAATGTATGATTATAGAAGAGTAACTAATATGCACATATTTTTAAAACATATGATATGAATTATTAAAAATCTGAAACAAGCCAAATACTAACTATGAAAGAATTTTGAATTTATATTTAAAATGTTCGAGTTATACAAAACTCATTTTTATTTTATTTTATTTTTTTTAATTTGGAGCTTCAAATTACTTTATCGATAATTTTCCATTTGTTGATTCTTTGCATTAGTAAATACGTACCAAAATATATATAAAATGTTATTATGTTAATAACAGAAAAAAGTTAATTTAACTCACTCCTCTTCCCTTAAATAAGATGGTTATGAAAACTTAACAAAACCCTACACAATAGTGACGATACTATACGAAATAAACTTACAGGTGATCCTGCCGTTTGAACGCCTTCCCGCACATACTGCAAACGTACTTTCTTTCGTCGCTGTGCGTCAATTTGTGCTTTGCAAGAGCCGAGGCATTTCCAAACACCTTACCACACACCTGAAACCAACAATATCACAAATTACTTGTTAGTAATCTTACACACTCCTCTCCACTTAAATAAGGTAGTTATGAAAATTTAATACAAGAATTTAATTATTTCATTCTTTCTATGCTACCTCCTTTTGTAATTGACTGAAAGCCAATATCTTGGACGGGTTTCGTCTAGGCAAAGAGCACCAATTTTATACAACAGATAGTGATGGGTTTTACTGAATATGTGGTTAGAGAAATACTAGGGTCCCAAACCAATGTTATCCAAGATATCACGTCCAAACACTAAGGGGAGATGAAGCAGTCTTGGGCCGCCGGAGTGACATATAAGATATCTATCGACTATTTCTCGTCGATGGACAGTAATTCTACTATCTTTGGAATTCTAATTAATTACTTTTATATGTTTATATCTGAAATAGAGCGAAAAATTAATTGCAAATACAAATAAAATTCTAATTTAGAGTGAGATCCAGTAAAAATAAAGAAAACAGTCTGGAAAACTTGCGATATGTCATAACAATAAACATATTAAACTAAAGATAAATGAAATGGCGATTTTTCCAGTTATATACTATTTATGCCAAACATGGCCTATTAATTCAAGGGAGGAAGAGAATCACGAGCATTTGAAAATAAAGTCCTTAGGAAATCTTTCGGACCAAAGAGTGGATGAAACTACTTAACACAGAACTATATGATTATATGGGAATTCATATGTAATAAGATTAGTTAACTATGCTATATTACGAGGGCAGGACATGTGCCACAAATGGAGAATGAAAGAGTGCATGGAACTTACTTGTAGGAAAACCAGGGGGAGACCACACCATAAGAATGTGTGGGAGAATAACATTAACAGTTATTTCAGGAAGGTGAATTCTACACTGGGAATAATCAATACATATTAGGTCGAGATATAAGTATATGGAAAACGTATGTCTGTGCGCTGCCATCAACATCCGAGTTCGATATTACCATTGATATGTATACATATACAGTACACTGAGAAGACTTCTGACTGTATTTTGTCTTGGTTCCAAGCATAAACTGTTCATGAATATATATATATATATATATATATATATACACACGTGTATGTGTGTTACAGTCGTCAGTTTTAGATATTAAAATCCAGCCTTTGTTATAAATAAGAAGAAAGTTGGAAGAAGCACTGGCAACATTTTTAATGTAAAGATAATTTTCAGGAACTGCGTAAATTAAGAGACTTTCTCACGAAGTCGAATTAATGGTCAGCTGTCGCTGGTTTATGGAATTGGCCCATATGTCTTTTGTTTAATTAAATCCTATGTGTTCAGTTTCGTGGAAGAAAATAAACTTGGTGGCAACTAGAGCGATTTTTACATTTCGCCTTTCAGCTAAATACCCACTCCTAGTAATCTGATTTCTCTGATTTTTGGAGAATACCTTTCCTTTTGCCATAGCATATTACATCAATTGCCAATGCAAAACAAATTGCGGCCGCTAGAATATTTAAACATTTTCCTGAATGGTCCAATTTTGCTGATTAAGGAAATCGAGTTTAGTTTTCTTCAATGATACCTATGCCTATATGCCGAGTTTGCTACCGAAAAAAACTAACATTGCGACCGACAGAGCGTTGATATACACACTTTTTGCCATGGTCATTTTCGGTGTTCAATAACTGGGATATAAAGATTTTTTTGTCCATGGGAGTTTACTAAAAAGTTATATTGTACACTAAAATCCGCAGCGAAAACAAGATTCACCACTTTACAAAGACCTGTTATTTAAACTCATATCTCAACTGTAAACCTTTGAATCGGCTCGTGCTGTTTAGGCTCGTGCAGCAACTCATGTTTGTTGTAATTAGTATAAAGCGAGCCTCAACTAGCGAAAATATTAAATATCGCAACCTCTTAGTTTCCGGTCTCATGTTCACTACAACTTTCCATCATTTTATTAATTTTTGCTGATCCCTACATTTTGAACAATCAATTTTAATGTACCTGTATGTATTTCAAAGCAATTTTGACCAGTCTCGTGGTCTTGTAGTCAGAGTTCCTGATGACTGTTCATGAGATCCCTGTTTCGATACCCGCTCATATAACAGACTTTTTCCTTAAAGGGAATTATTTATTTTCTCGCCCATGATCTGGATGGGAATTAGATAAATTATGTTAGTTCATTATCATTTGTCACCCATCATATCATCGGAATAACATAACTTCAAAAGACGGTTACAATTCGGCCAATAACATGAAATAATGCCGGAAATGTCGTAATACAACCTGGTGGCATTGAACGAAAAAAAAAAGAAAAACATTATTTTCCACAATTTTTCCAGTAACATTGCTTATTTACTCCGCATAGTCAAATGCATAAAACATTTCAGTTTATTTATAACACTTTTTTTTAATTATATATTTTACGAAACGATAAATAAACTTGAAATGTGTGTGGTATAGGATTCAGGTGATTTTGGACAATAGCGAATGAGACACATGTTTGGGTTGAAAATCAATGTTACCAGTTCCTTTAGGGTTTTCCTTAGTTAGGATAAATTCTCGTTGAATTTTCCATACAATTATACAAGTTGTTATTATTTTGAAGTCAATATAGTTTAACTACTACAAAATGGATTTTTATGGGCATAGTAATAGCACATTATGCAACCAGACTATAATTGTAGTAATTAAGAGGCGAATATATTTATTAAACGAGCACCAGCGAATTTGTGAGATAGAGTCGTCTTAATTACCATTATTGTCAAGTTTCATACGACTATTTATGTTAGACTATATGTGTAAAGTACTCGTAAATCTGCCCCGCCATGTTGTTTATTGTAAGGAATGTTTCCGTGATCTGACATATTTTCTAAAGAGATCTTGTCCACTTGTTGTGATCACGTATATTTGCTTTAAATTTTTGTGAACTTCTTGACTCTGTTTTATTTAAAGAATAATAAACACAGTTTATTTAAACACTTTGAGGATAAAATTAACTTTAAATGTTTATACTTTTATGCAAAGGATGTCAGATACAATCCTGTTTTAAAAATTCATAAAATTCTATTAAAACCGATATTTTTATGGCAATAATAATACCACAAATTTGTTTTAAATATTTATAAACTTTCCCATTGTTACGTGGAGATGTTTTGATTGGTGGAACACCTACACCACAATATGAGATCCAGTAAGTGCAAGTACCAGGGGTATAATGAGTAATTACTACATTTGGTCATGGTCGAACATACATCAAGTATATTACGGGTGTATTAAATTAAACAATCTGCATATTTGTATATACAAGACACATGTGCAGCCCAATGGTTGTCCCTTATTGTTTCATTGAGTGTCTCAAAAATGCATATGATTACATACAACAATAGAAATACACACCCTACTCGTAATATACCAAGTCTGCTGCACTATGTAACGCCTACTATGTTTTCACGTCTTCCGATTTATTACTCGTAAAATGAAAGCGAACGACCCATTTTTATATTTCTTCCGAGCGAAAAAAATTATCAAATTCAACAACAATACAAAGAATAATTATCAGGAAAGTTCTTTGGTGACAAAGGTTTCCTCTTCCAGTTCTACCAATCTATCCAATCTCCACCTTCAAGACCCTTCATACACATATTATGACTTTTAATTTCTTCCTTTCATGAAGGTATACATTCCCTCTCTTCCATTTTCATGATTGTTACAAAATAAGCATTCTTGTCTGAATCGATCATTTATTATTTTGTTTCCATACGATAGTAATCATCTTTTTTCTACCTCTTTAACAATATCCTTTGTAGATATTTCTAATTTTGTCTTGTCTACATATTACAGCAGCACAAATTGTCTCCCGCATCGTGACTCTCACAATATTTAAAGGGAATCAATTTGAGAATAATAATAAATATTCACGAGTGTACCCTATTAACCCCGAATATGTATCTGTTAACCATTTCTGTAATAGATAAAGTAGGCCCAGGGACATTATGCTATCAGAGGGTTTAGGCCACTTTAAAAATCCTGACCCTATCAGAACTTGAACTCGCGACTCTTCAGCTTGTAGCGTATTGCCTTACCACTACGCTGTGACAACAACAACAACAACAACAATAATAATAATAATAATAATAGTAATAATAATAATAATAATAGAAATAATAAGAATAATAAAAAAATAATAAAAATAATAATAATACGAATGCAAGAAGAAAGGTTACCCAGAAAAACATTGGAATGGTGTCCACCTGGAAGAAGAAGGAAAGGAAGACCTCGAAAATCGTGGATGCAAGAAATAAGACCTGGGATGAGAACAAGAGGACTGGAGGAATGGAGTGGATGGATAGAGAAGAGTGGAGAAGTAAAATAAAACTTTAGGCACAGAAAGATGTGTAAACATTGAAAATCTGTATATAAGTAAAAAAATATCATTATTATTAATTCTGGATATTTCTGGTAAATTATTGTAAAAAGTAATCGTTACAAAAACAAAGGAAGCACTACGTTATTATAGGGAGTTACGAGGCCTCCATGTTTTAGAAGAGCGAAGCGCTAGAGTTTGAAGAAGATGCTGATAATTAATTTAAGTTAGGAAACTTCATCACTTGCAGGAATTCTTGCTCTTGATCAACTCGTTAGAGAGGAAGAATACCCCAGTCGTGCCAACGAGATAGATATTAAGTTTCCCTCAATTTGTCCAAAATTCCCTCCTCCGCGACAAGCTTGTATTATTTGTATCTTTATTGATCTGCATTGTGTTCCTCACCTACACATAATTATCGTTATCTTTTCTACTCCTCCACTGTCGTCAGTGACGGACTGGTTGTTTACTACTCTTACCTAATTACTTCACATCATCATTCGGCTATAATCCGACAAGGGAACTTCAGTGTTAGAAGTATATAGAGCGCTACAGCCGTAAGTAGCATTGAGATTTTTCGTTATTATAAAGTGACTGACTAAAAATGAGCAGACTGCAATATGCATTTTATTTTAGTTAATTCCGAACGAAATTAATCTCATGAAGATATTTTAGAAAACAATTTTACATATCGTGATGGAACCTACCTAGTAGACATCGAAAATTTGGCATATATATATATGAAACGCTCTAGCGAACGATTTTTTTTGGAACAAAACTTAGCATGTAGTAATACATTAAGAAAAGTAGGATCGAGTTTGTTAACGAGCCAAACCGAACAGTTTGCAATGGAGATTTTACCCGAAGCTAAAATTTAAAAAAAATCTACTTTTCGTAAAGAAACACAGTACCGGTATATGACATTAAAATAAATCGAAAAAACTATTCTCAAAAAATCATCGAATCCCACCATTAAAAGTGTTTACCTGAAATCCGAAATTAAATAGCTTTAACAGTCGCAACGATTTAATTGATAAAACGATTATATATTCCATAAACGAGGAGGTTTAATCCGACAATAAATTCTACTTACTGAAGAATTATCTTAGTTTACGCACTTCCTGTGTCATGGACTTTATTAAAGAGATCCCATTACAGGCCATAGGAGACTTTGGGGTAGCACGAGGTTAAGGCTCCCACTTTTTATAGACAATCAGCAGTTGATGTCAGCCGGGTTGTCAGTCTTGCGTGACGGCCACAAGCGTCTGGTACTCATTTCAGTTAGAGGCTGAGTCGACCCCAGGGCCATAATGCCGCCAGAAGGTTGGGTCAGTTTAAAAATCCTCACTACACCGGGACTGGAACCCTCGACCATCCAGCTTGTAGCGTAGTACCTTAACCACTACGCTACAGCTTTATTAAACATTATGAAATTCTATATAACAACACGTTAATATATAATTCATCAGTCGTAATCTAAACACACAAAGGCATTAGACTATGTACGAGTATGATCCCAGACCTCGGGACATGTTTGAATTTAACACGAGTTGGCCTATACTGGCTCATGTTTAATAATTCTTGGAAGTGATTACATCATCTTCAGAGAACAGTCTTTTATTTCCTCTTTTTTCCGATTTCTATGTGGAGTTATAACAACCAAATACTTCTCCTCCTCGATATATTAGGCCACAGCCTAGTTCTTCAAGAAAATAAAGTGTCAGTCCATCGCCTTTTCGGTCTTTCTGGCGATCTATTCCCGTCTGCAGATACATTACAATACAATGTCATGAGAGATACATGTTGGTTCCATTAGGTTTTTCTTCTATCCACCCAATCTCCTATTTTTTTGGATATTTAACTGGTTTCGAATCTCTTCACTCCGTACCTTATCTCTTCTAATTTTATACACAATTCTCCTTAAAACATTATTTTCACTTGCCTCTAGAATCTGTTTTTCGTTCTAGAAGAATCCGCTATTGTCTCAGAACCATTGGTAGATTTTGGCCGTGTGACTGTTTTATAGATTCTTGTCTTGGTATTCTTACTTAAGTATGTGTTTTTCCATAAATCAAGATTCAAATATGATGCTTAAAACGTACTACATGAGAATATAATTATTGGTTCAATTTATCAACTTTGATGATACGACATTAAAAATAGAATAAAACAACAATAAAATATAGGCCTATTTTATGTAAACACGAGCACTTTAATTTCTCGTGAACCTACTTAAAAATATTACTGACAAAAATGTACTGTAAATTGAGCGAAATGGATGAGTTTCATGTTCGTATTCGGGAAGTCTAGAGTTGAAGAGTTGATGGTGAGCAACCTGATTTAATTTTTCGTTTTTTTTTCCGAGTTAAATACTGCCGTCCTTAGTCAAAAGGACTAATCTGTTTAATTTTCAGTTTTTCTTGCCATAGTAATGTTTAGTGGCCACTCTTAACTATTTACTAAGCTAATAATCGTATATTGTCACTCGAAGTTCTAATGAATTATTTACAATTCATCTCAATATTTTACTGAAAACATAAGCACAATACCAGCAGCATTGTTTTCTAAGCTGTTTAATACTCTGACAAACATTGCTCCGTTATCATGCATAATGCTATGTAATATATATAAATTAATGTTTGTTTGTATTTTATGCGCTGTCATACCGTTCATCCGATTATGATGGAGTTTTTGCAAAATGTTCAGGAGATACCCGGGATGAACATAGGCTATAAGAGGGTTGTGATACTCAACTCCTACACCCTTAAAAATCACTCTTTGTAGTGAAAAAAGTGAAAATAAAGTACCTTTTTTGACGCTTAAATGGCTTACGCTGCCTAAACCATAACAAATACACAAGAAATGTACACAGAATTTAATATCAAAAAAATCTACAAAAAAGTAAATTACAATATATGTTTATCTTTCACGGACTATTTAACTCATGCCCCAAATGGGAGTCAATGACCAATCACGTTTCAATGATTTCTGTTTTACAACCAATCAGAATCGTGTTTCACCAAATATTTATCAGTGTTATGATTACCATATTAAAGAAAGCTCCTCCTTACAATATTGCGTTCCTTTGGCAATAAATAGTATGATCTGGTTGCAGTGATAAACAAATGAAGCAGTAGAAGCGTACCTATCGTTTCTCATTTGTTTTCAAACATCGCCGTTTACATTAAATATAGGCTATAAATATTTTAAAATAACTATAGTTAAATAATGATTTGTGAGTAAACAGCTTAATTTTATTCGTTAAATAGTCCTAACAAATGCCACTCTTGATTTCCAAATTCTCTAGATAAATTCACTCCTCACTTCGTGAGTCGTGAATTTATCGATAATTTGGAAATCACTCGTGGCATTACTTATGATAACTCACATAGCCATATTTGTCTTTCATTGATGCCAATAAGATCGGCATAAGTGGATTCCGGGGCAAGCATGCGCTGCCATACCGTTCATCCGATTGTGATGGGGCTTTTTGCAAAATGTTCAGGATTTTAGCGGGAAGGTTATAGGCTATAAGAGAGTTTTAATGCCCAATCCCTTCATCCTTAAAAATCGCCCTTTACAGTGTAAAATATGAAAAAATAGCTTTTTGAACACTTAAATGGCATACTCTGCCTAAACCATAACAAATACACCAAATTAATGTACACAGAATTTTTTACGGATAACTTACAATAACCATTTTTGTCTTTCATTAATGCCAAGAAGATCGGGATAAGTAGATTCCCGGGCAAGTAAAGCAGTTCACGACGGGTATTCTTTTACGGATAACTCAACATAACGAATTTTGTCTTTCATCTCATTTATGCCTAATGCATCAGGATACGTAGATTCCCTGGCAACGCCGGTAATAAACACGGGGTATCTAAAATAATTACGATATGACTTTACTTATAGTGATTGCTTGAATATTAAATTTTGGAAGATGAAATTTTATTTACTATTTGGATTGTATGAAAGGTGGTTTGGAAATATAATTAATTAGATTATCGGTTGTTTTAGCTGCAATAACGAAGAGAGCAAATTTATATATATTTTTATCCTTTTACTTATTGAACTAAATATATAAATACAATTTTTGTCTTTCAGCTAATTTATGCCAAGAAGACCGGGATAAGTAGATTCTTGGACAACGCCCGGTAATCAGCAGGGGTATCTAAAAATAATAACGATATAAGTTTATAATTATTTTTCCTTTTACTTATTCAACTAAACGCAAAAACATATAATTTATTTAGGCGTAGCAGCGCACGCCGAGTATTAGCTGGTATGTAATAAAAAAAATATTGTGATGAGCAAATTGGTGCGGTATGTCATCCCACCGAATGTTTGAAGATGCGTCTTTTTTGTTAGGAGGGTAGAATACTAGATTAGAATTTCTTTCCTATGAGCCGTCTATCATTCATCAATAGCGTTATCACCTCACTGATTGTGTTGGAGTTGAGGATCTACAGGAAGGCGACACTTTATAATTATTCCTATAGTAGATTACACGTAGAGAAATTCTTATACTTACTTACTCACCCGTAGGTTCATGGCCGCACGGACATAAGCTCTCCATACATCCCTATCCTGAGCTAATGCTTTCCAATCATTCCCTGTATAATCTACTTCCCTCAAATCATAGTTAATGTTATTCTCCCACCTCATTCTTGGTCTACCAACTGGGCGTTTTCCCTCTGACTTTTCTACAAGAAGCTTCCATGCAAGTCTTTCATTCCCCATACGTGCAACATGTCCTGCCCATCGCAGTCTAGGAAACATAACTGTTCTTATTATATCTCGCTTCCTATAAAGACCATGTAGCTCATTGTTATGAAGTCTTCTCCATTCACCTGTCTGTTCATCTCTCTTTGGTCCAAACATTTTCCTAAGTACTTTATTCTCAAATACTTGTAATCTCCTTTCCTCCCTTAAAGTAAGAGTCCATGTTTCGCACCCATATAATATAACTGGTAGAATAATAGTTTTATATATTTTCAGTTTAACGTTTTTTGAAAGGAGTTGGGACATCAAGAGTCTCTGCAATGCATAATAGCACGCATTTCCAGAGTTGAGCCTATGTTTAATTTCTTTGTGCATCTCATTCCTATTTGTGATTATTGTTCCTAGGTATTTGAATTCAGCCACTTCCTCAAAATTTCCCTCATTTGTCATTAGCTGTTCATTTCCATTTATATAATGTATTTCTACGTGTGACCATATATTTAGTTTTATTGATATTTACTTCCAGTCCTAATTTCTTAGTGTTACTCAATTGTGTGTGTGTTGTCCTTTAGTATTTCCTCGCTATCCGCCAATAGTACTACATCATCAGCATAAACTAACAGCTTATTAATACCATTGAGTTGTAAGCCTTCTCATTCTCTGAAGATTTAATGACATGCTCTAGTACAAAATTAAATAGTAGAGGAGATAGTGGATCTCCTTGCTTCAACCCATTCTGGATTTCAAAAGTGTCCGAAAACTGTTTACCTACACGCACCCTACTCTTTGTGCCATTTAGACACATTCGTATAAGTCTAACTAACTTTTTAGGAATTCCGAACTCCAGCAGGATACTATATAACTTCTCCCTATTAATTGAATCATATGCTTTTTTGAAGTCTACATATAGTTGATGTACAGTACCATTATATTCCCATTTCTTTTCTAAAATCTGTCTTATACTAAAAATCTGATCTGTTGTAGACCTGTTTCTTCTAATTCTTATATAGAGAGTTTTTATAGTTTATAGAATTCACTACTAACCATTAAATTGATGAATCACTTATTTCTCGTGTCAGTTATTTAACTCTGTAAGACCGCAGCAAAAACAAAATAATGTAAACCTATAACTAATTACATTATTATTGAACTTAGTGTATATTCGATACAAATAGCCCATAAGTAATTTATACTCATTCGTTTTAGCGAATTCCGAGGGATTGAAGCTATATGTGTGTGTGTGTGTGTGTGTGTGTGTGTGTGTGTGTGTGTGTGTGTGTGCGCGCATGTGCGCGCTCTAAGGGCCGCAATACTTGTTTTATCAGAGCCAAACTTGGAATATAGGAATTTATTAAAAATGTAAGGTCGAGTACTACTAGGTGTAGGAGTTCATCTGAAGCGTAAATTTAAATATCCCTCTAGCAATAGCAATTTTGATTTTTCGCAACTAAATTCGGTGTGTGCTATTAAAATAAAAGAAGGAAGAAATTCTCCAATAAATCAGCGAAATCCGATCTCTGAAACTGGATATTTACCTGAAAGGCGAAATTAAAAATAGCTGTTTGTATTTCCAGCAGTTCGATACTTTTAAATAACCTGACATCACAAATTGAGTTTCTTCAATTAAGGTAAATAAATATATCCCACAAACAGCAAAATTGGACCATAAATTCGATTTTCTCAGGAATTCCCGTTGTTTACGCGATGCCTGCGAGACGGAATTATTCTATTATTTTATTAATATATATATATATATATATATATATATATATATTACTAGCTGGCCCGGTGAACGTCGTATCGCCTTTAAATATTTTTACGTTAATTTTTCCGATGTTTTAATAGTTACCTGCTATTTGGGGCGGAAACAAATCCAACAAATCAAAGATCATAAAAATCGGTCCAGCCGTTCTAGAGTTATAAATAGTGTAACTAATCCGACTTTATTTATATATTTATATATATATATATATATATATATATATATAACAAAGTCCCGGTCACGCGTTGCTGTGGTTAAGGTGTACGTTAAATTATGTTGTAGTAAACTAAGTGAGAAATCTAAATCAGAAAGTTTTTGTTTTACACAATTTTTTTAGTTCTGGTACGTTAACTACACCCGGTATAAATATGGGTGGTGGTTTATGTGGAAGTGGTTTTGTTGATTGAGATGAATTTATGTTGTCTGCATTCTCAGTATCATCCATAAGTGTATCATAAGGATTATATACATTTATTGATGGAATATTTTGAGGAGGCTTGCTGATTTCATTATACTTTCGTTTTTTTTCTACGAACTTGTTGGCAGTTTGGATTCTCATCATCACCAAGAAGTCTCTGTATAGTAATATCATCTTGTGATATATTATAGTCATCTTGTTTTTCATTTAATTGAGGCATGGAGATTGTTTCTGTAATATTAGGCATATTATTATAACTAACAGACTTACTTACAATTCTGTTATTCCGTTCCTTAGGACCTTCATATGTTTTTAAATTGACATTCTTCTTAAATGTAAGATTTATGTCACGTAGGCCTATACCAATTTGCGGAAATTCACTTGATATCTTATCATTCATGGTCTCTAGAACTGATTCGCCATATTGTTCAATGTCCCTTCTCGGTCCAGTTAAATTTAAATTAAGTTGCTGTCTTTCAGCCAGATTACTTAAAACTAATACTTACACACGAAATTGATATTATTATCAATATATTGAAAATAAAATAAACACAAACACACTTAAATTATGAAATAATCATTATTTGTAATTCAATTGAAATTCGCGGTTGCAACAAAGAGCACAGCCACCTGGTTAAATAATAAACCAATTACCTTACACCGTCATCTGTTAGAATCGTATGGAACTCACAGATAATTATAACTCTTTGTTAAATAATAAACAAATAATTTGCAATAAAAATAATGCGACTATAAATTTAGTTATAAACAACCGTAGGTCTCAAGTTGGATCAAACAGCACACAGTGTGCAAAATTGTATTAAAATCGGTTCAGTAGTTTAGGATTCCATCGCGGACAAACAACGTGACACGTAATTTTTATATATTAAGATATACATTTACCAATGTTTCGTATAGGATAAATTGCCATTTTTAGGTGCTAAAAGAACACAAATACATGACCTATTGATTCTAGATAACATATAATCTCAATTTCAAAGATTATAGTTGAAGGAAATAAACTGTGATATACTTTCCTAACATCTCAAGACATTCTAGTCACGGTGTGAAACACAACATAGTTAAGTCTCGTAAACTGCGGTGGCAGGACTTAATAATTCGAATTTATGAGGAATGAAAGAAAATCATGCAAATTTATTGTAGGTAAACTAGAGAGAAAGCGCCAAGAGTGAGGTGGGAGGAATGTAATGATTTGGAGAAGTTGAATTATGTAGTAAATTATATGAAAGATTGGGCTCTGTGGAGATCTGCTCGGGCTGATAGTTCTAGTGTGTGAGTTATAGTGGTGATACGCCACTGGAGTCTTCACCCTACAAGCTGTTGCCATGGGTACCAAAGCCCAGTAATTGAATCCTGTTGATTCTGATATTAAATTAAAGGCAGACTGGTCCCGTCTCAACTCTTGTTACCATAACATACCTAGTATTCTCTCAAATCCTTGGTTGATGAAGTGGAAAAAACTACTTTTCACCACCCTTCTTCTCTAAAGGGTTTTACAAATTGTAGTACATTTGCCAAGTTCGTCAAAGCATTTAAAAGTCATTTTTGCGCGATAGTGGGTTTTGTCGTACTTACAGCAACGGCGACCATTATTGAAAGTTCAACTTCCTACATTTCGGGGTTGCCAACCTAAATAACTATACTGTAATATTACATACTACAAACCTCGTGCGGAAAGTATGCATACTACGTACAATGCATATATAAAAAATATATCCAAAAGGTAATGTCAATATACATTATACGAAAGTAAATCACTGCATTTTAAATTAACTGAACTTATTTGAAACAATATAAAACAATAAACACGTACTTGCCGCCATTTTATCCATAATTGTTCTCAAGTAATCCTGTTGTTTCAACGAATAAACATTGTCCACGCTGTTAACGTTAGTCAGTTGTTTATAATGAACGCAAATATTTCCAACAAAGGTGTTATTATTTTACTATTATTTATTGTTTTGAAGACACCATCGCGCAAAAAAATGTACAACACACGTTTGTAAAGTGTTTTACAGAAACTCGGAAATGAAAAACATTGCTATCGCTCGGTTTTAAACATTTACTCGCTTCTGTAAAAACCACTTCCCAACCTCGCATCGTAATATTCTATTTGAACCACCGCATTGCTATGTAAAAAGGTTAACATTTTAAAATTTTCACCTGGGATCTCAGTCGTAAACCTCCAGTTTAAATCTTATTGAAGGTTTCTCGGAACATGTTCCATGTTAAAAAAAATCTTGACTAAATAAGCTTCAGAGGCTCGGAATCGCGGATATTAAATAAACTGGACTTTTCTACGTACTGAATGGATTTGTTTCAAATTCTCAATGTACATATAACAAATCATTACAAAGAATTCAGTGCCGCGTCGTAGCGGAGTAACTCTAATAGATCATGCCTATAAAAAATAGGGATATGCTTTGGTTCGAGTCTTCTGGGAAAATCAATTTTCTCATGGGGTTTTGGCCATTAAGGGACCGGAGTGCAATGAGCAATGTGAGGAATTGCAGTACTTCACCTCTACACTGGTTGGGTGACCGTTTCACTTTACAAATGCCACATATGGATGTCAGGCAAGCAGTCAGCTGGTAGGCCAAGGGATTTCTATACCTTTCGAGCCAAGGAATTAAATTATACACAATGTCACAATATTGATAGTTCATTGTATTTACAAAAAAAAATATTAGTCATACAGCAAATTAATCTTGCTCCAAAGAAACATTTACAATTTAGATCCCTATGTTAAATTATAATAAAACATTTTATAAATGGCTACTCACAGTTTTTATTCTTCTATTGTGGATACGTTCTGAGGAAACATTTACTTTATAAGCGATATTTTAACAATAGTTCCGGAGGAAATTTTGGAGCTCCCGACGACTGTTGACTGTATCTACTACATCAGATGTCGTAAATTTGGAATCCTCGGGCCCCAGTGGCACTTTACATGTTTATTTACGGCCCCCCGTCTCAAAAAATATGTTCACAATTCAATTTTAATTTTGTTTCTTACGGGCAAACTCTAGTCGGTAAATGTACTCAAAAAGTAAAACAGGATGTCTGCTGAAAACTTCATTTCTGAATACTTTTGCTCTAAATATCTTGCAAATATCATGTGTCAAACTGTTAATAGATCAAAGCTTACAAATGTCGATTTTCTCACATAACGAAGTTTGTGTCTTCTTACTCCGAATCTTCAAACATTTTGTAAAACTTTGCCAAGTGTCTGGTAAAAATCATAAAATATTTTGAGATCGTCTGTTATGAAATGTGTTATATATAACATTTTCATTGTTTTGTTTAAATGAAATAAAAAAATTAAATTGTATTATTTTAAGATATTTGTACTTCCATTAAAATAGTTTTAATGGATTTTCAATTCAAATTTGCGAAACAATAAGTCGGCCAATTAAAATAAATTGATAGGTTTAATAACGAAATATCTATATATCATGTGGCCCGCGAGAGATTTCATAACACACGAAATGACCATAGGTCCGAATAAGTCTGACACCTACTCTACATAGTCGAACAAGATAGGTTCTCTGATCAATACGGTTAGGATAAAGTAGCTTTTTAGGATAAATTCCTTGGTCCGTATGTTTTGTCTACAACCAGCAGGGTTACCAACACCTAATAAAACGTAGAAAATTAAATTAACAATCTGTACATGTGAAGTACAATTTTGTCAGTTTTTTTGTTACTCTATTAGAATTGCTGGTATTATAATATACTGACTAAATTCCCATTGGGGTCAGGATTTTTAAACTGACCCAAACCCTCTGGCGGCACTATGGCCCTGGGGCGGCTCAGCCTCTAACGGAAATGAGTACCAGACGCTTGTTCTGGGAGTAAAGGCGGCCGTCACGCAGGGCTGACAACCCGGCTGACAAAGTGCCGATTGTCTAGAAAAAGTGGGAGCCTTAATCTCCTACTACCCCAAGGGCCTCCGGGCCTGTTGTGGGATCACTTTACTTTAAATTATGAATATATAGTCCAACTTCGTTGCATAATTTGTTAGAACTACTTTTATAGCATTATTATCGACAACCAGTTATTGATTGTAAACAAAACATATCCTGATACAGATACTTTATCCATATCTCATCGTACTTTAACCTTTCGTCTTACAAATACGTTTATATGGACCACGTCACCTGGGCTTACAGGGGCACCAACTGTCGCGACAGGGATTTAAACTTTGGATCACACACACACACACTTTTTTGATCACACAAGGATATTAACCCCTCCCCCGAATGAGTGACAGCTCAATCCAGGGCCTCCTTCGAAGCAATACAACATTTAAGACGACATACCGTTTAAGCACACATTCATACAAAACATGGCGAATATCATAATGATGATTATTATGGCCACATGATGGTCAGGGATCGTTTAAGCGTTAACATTTTCTGACATTTGTCTCATAAGTGAGGAAAAACCCCGACAAAATACCATTATCCCGAATAGGATCGAACCCGGGCCCGCCTGCATTCAAGATGCTATACTCAGTGATGGATTCATAATGATCATAATAATGATGAAATATCAATACAAAGATAAAGATATATCACTATATTCTATTTTGCAATAAAGAACGAGAAATATTATATTGTTTGAAACCCCTGACTGTGAGATACAAGAAAGTGGAGTTGAAAACACTTAGATTACAGGAGGGGTTGGTGATGGAGGGG
Source organism: Diploptera punctata (assembly GCA_030220185.1). Classification (NCBI taxonomy): domain Eukaryota; kingdom Metazoa; phylum Arthropoda; class Insecta; order Blattodea; family Blaberidae; genus Diploptera; species Diploptera punctata. Next base: position 145,508 of record JASPKZ010007889.1, on the reverse strand, counting down.
AAACAGACGCTCTGTAAACAAGCACCAGTCGTTAATGAATGGAGATTTATTATACAACTACTGCACTTTAAAAAAAACTTCTGTTATATTTAGAGTTGCATGGTGAACAGAACAGATACAATTCAGGACTTAAAGTTTACAAATCCTTAATTGTAAACAAGGAAGGACTATGGCAATGAATGGACTATGACTAATCCAGATGCAATTTGCAGAAAAAAACTCCTTAACTCGTTTCCGATTCAGGGCCTGGTGATGAGATGCCATGAAGCCCCATGCATAGGAGCTCTGCGAATGACAAGGACACACTTGTCGCACTATCCCAGGGCACATAAAACGATATATATATATATATATATATAATGAGGGTGGAGAAATGGCGGAATGCAATTTGTGATAGAGGAAAACTGGAGAAACCCCGAGAAAACCTGCCCAGACTCTGTTTCGTCTACCACGAAACCTATATTGAGTGACGGAGACGCGAACTCGGGGCCCAGAGATGAGATGCGAGTGCCTAACCGCCTGCCCCACGGAGCCGCCTAGCAGAAGAAAATACAATTAAATGCATTAGTCATATCTACAATAAAACACCATTTTATATTTATCTAATGATTTTCATATTTATGTTAATACATTTTGACAGTTTTATTTAATAGATAAACAACATAGATTTTACATCAAGTAAACAGCAAATGAATTTATTGCACCATTTATAGATTTTTTTTACCTTTGAATATGTTTTGGGAGACTTCCTCTATACTTAACGCATCCAACTCTCTCTGGCAATGGTATAATGTTCTTAGTAATTAAGGAAATGTAGATATAATATACATTTACTATAATATGAGAGTATTAAAAATCTGTATGCTCAACGCCTCACCGAAAAATTAAAATTTGATGAAGATTGGAATTGGTCGTTATTTATGAACATTTGAAAAATATATACATGAAGAAGCAAGAGAAGCACTTAGTGTGGAAAATGATAAACACCATAAAAACCATTGAGTGAATAAGGAAATACTTGATATCATAACAGAAAAGAAAAATGCATATCAAAGATATTTAAGTTCCAAGAAAGATGAAGATTATCAAAGTTATAACATACTTGAAAGAAATGTTAAAGCAGAAGTCAGGAAACATAAAAAATAAATGTGGAATAGGGTATGTGGAGAAATCGAGCATACAGTAGACTATTCAAAGTCAGCACAAGCATGGAGGATAATTACAAACATGCGTAATGATAATATGACAAAGAGTTTTAATTTAGTACCAATGAAAACTTTTCAGGAATATTTTAAAATGCTTTTAACAGAAACTAGGAGAGAATTTATAGACTATGCTACACTTGATAATGTAAAGGGTGACTTAATAGAACCTATAACAGAAGAGGAGGTAAGAAACGTGTTGAGAACAGCAAAAAATGGAAAATTAATATAAAATTATGGAATATTCACCTGAAAGGTCCGTCTCCTCAACTTAATTAATTATTTAACTGTAGCGCTTTTGGGACTTGTCCCATCATCGACAGGATTCAAAACTGGTGTTTCACTGAAGATCTGGTAGAGGGGGTTGCATGTGTTGGGTTCGTTTTCGTTTATCAGGCTGTCGTCGTTGTGAGCTGCTTTCATGATTTCCATCTCTTCGAGTACGTTTATCTTCGCTGGATTATTTTCTCTGTGCATTACTGTTAGGGTGTTTTCAATATTTATCCAGCGAAGATAAACGTACTCGAAGAGATGGAAATCATGAAAGCAGCTCACAACGACGACAGCCTGATAAACGAAAACGAACCCAACACATGCAACCCCCTCTACCAGATCTTCAGTGAAACACCAGTTTTGAATCCTGCCGATGATGGGACAAGTCCCGAAAGCGCTACAGTTAAATAATTAATTAAGTTGAGGAGACGGACCTTTCAGGTGAATATTCCATAATTTTATATTAATTTTGAATAATACCTCAACGGAACACATCATGAATCTTATAAAAGTTGAACAAATGGAAAAGCGGCAGATTCAGAAGTAATAACCATGGAACTAATTAAATATGGCGGTTCAGGAATTATGAGAATTTTAACTAGACTTTTTAACCAAGTGATAGAAGGAGATACTATTCCAGATGAGTGGAAGTTATCGTATATTAGTGCAATATACAAAAAAAAAGAAAAAAAAAAAAGGGAATAATAGAGATCCAGCAAACTCTAGAGGGATCAATGTTATGGCAGCAATAAGTACAATGTTTAGTACAATTATTAATATTAGATTGGAGAACTAATACAAAATAAAATATCAGAAGAACAAACAGGTTTCACAGCAGGTAAATCGTGCCTTGATAATATATTTGTGATTAGGCAGATTACAGAAAATGTGTTGGCTAAAGGAAAAGAAGTTCATATGGCATTTATTGATCTGGAAAAGGCATATGCCTATGTACTCATCAACAAGCTTTGGGTGGCAATGGAGAAGTTTGGGATATCTAAATCTCTTATACATTTTATAAAAAGAATGTATTATTGTAAAGCAAGTATTAAGGTTGGAAATAGAGTATCCCCAGAATTTGATATAACAAAAGGATTAAGACAAGAATGCGGGATGTCACCGACATTGTTCAAGATATATTTAGAAGATGTATTAATTAAATGGAATAAGTCATGTAGGGGAATGGGAATCAACATTAATGACCGTTTACTGTACAATTTATTATTCGCTGAAGACAGATTATAATAGGACAAGATAAAGAAGATATAGAATATATGATTAGAAAGTTGATAGATGTATTTGAGGTAGGTGGACTGAAGTTTAATTATATTAAAACAGAATATATGTTAATCGAAGGAAATTCAGAAGATCTACAAATAAATAATATGATAATTAAGCGTGTTGAAGAATTTAAATATCTTGGATCTATAATAGATAAATCTGGTATTTGTGAAAAATATATTATTAACAGAGTAAATTGTGCAAGGAAGGCGATTAGATCCCTGAATGGTCTTATATGGAATAGAAATTTGACCATAAAAAAAAGAGCAATAATAGAAAGTATACTTACATATGGATCAGAAAGCTGGACAATAAATGAAATGATGCAGAAAAGAATCTTGGCGACAGAAATGGATGGATTACGGAGAAGTATGAGAATATACAGGCTACAACATATTCGAAATACATGTATCAGACAAGAAATGGATGCAGAAGAAACTGTTATCGATAGGGTAATAAAGAGAGCTTTACAGTGGTATGGACATGTACAACGGATGTCGGAAGACCAGTGGCCTAAACAGGTGTTGGATTGGATGGTATCAAACAGACGGAAGAAGGGGAGAAGTAGCAGAACATGGTTTGAGGGAATATATGATGTCATGATGAAGAGGGGTATGGAAGATAGAAATCTCTGGAAAGCAGGAATCAGGGGCAAACTGCTGTAAAGTGGAAAGCCTGTATTAAGTAAGTAAGTAACTAAGGTACGTTCTGACGGGCTGATGATATTAAAAAAATGTTTTTTTATTCTGAATATTTTTTTTCCAAATATTATACAATATATACTATAGCAACATCATGAACATAGCGGGCTCATTTGATGGTTGACTAAGAACGATCAAGTGCGCTGAAAGATCAAACACTAGACCAATAATGGATTATCTACTCGTACGACTACTCTCTTAGAATAAAGGCCTTTAGGTTTTCTACTGACCACATCCAAACAAATGGACAAGGTGTAGTTCGAGGAGGGGTAAACTACCTCTATACTGAGCTATGGGGAGCCAAGCTAGAAACCCGTCTAGATCTTGGTGATGCCGATTATGCGACGATTTCAGCGAGCAATGTACGTCACCTTATTACTACTTCTGAGACCAATGAGAGTTAGACAAGATCAAGAGGTTTACTGTACCAGGGCCCGATGCAGTAACGTCAGCCATGTTAAAGGGTCCTGGATATGCATAACTTATATTGCCTGCTTGATCAACGCAATCCTATAAAGTTGGTTCATCCTTCGGTCTGGTATCTTAAGAGGACTACCATGGTTAAAGAAATGTTGAAAAGCTATGGAGTGTATTTGAATATTTCAAAGGCATTCGGCACCGTGTCACATAAGGACCATTTCCAGGAAGGGCATCCCTGAGCCGCTAAGCACCATACACCGGGTTAGTACTCGCTCTATAAGCCACCCAAGAGGCAATATTGATATAAAGTTCAAGCAAGATGTGAAAGAGAGCGATCTTCTATTTCCCCTTCTGTTGAACCTCATGCTTGAAACATTACTTGAAAACCTGAAAGCTATGCCTGGATATACGTATGGACAAGATCTCCTCGATGGCATTCGAGGATGATTTATTCTTACTCGCATTCAACGCGTCGAGTGCCAAGTTGGATCTGAGGGTCGACTACCTTGGATATCTAGGTTTTTCCACTGCGGTAAATAAGAGTGTTGCTTTTGAGATAAAAGTAGGAGCTAAGACTTGAACAATGCACGATCCAGAATTAAAAGACAGGGTGAGAGGCTACTTAGTATGAAAATAAATGGGACTCTAAGATATTTAGGCATAGAGTAGTCTCCTTATTTGGGCATCGACTTGAGGTCCGCGGAAAAGGGGCCAAGTGATTATATAAAGATGCTAAAATATCTGCCTCGGAAGCCCGATCAGAAACTACATGTGTTACAGGCATATCTAGTCCCGCATTATACTCACCAACTGGGGTTAGCCGTGCCAGCGCTGACTCGTCACAAGATCATGCACCATGAGATGCCTGAAGCTATTACATAAATTATGCAATTGCTAAGTTTTAATTCACAGTGGCAAGAGGGGACGGTAGACTTGAGTTTGCTTAATTCTGAGTATGGAAATGATAATAACAAGACCCGGTGAGTATATTTTTGGCTCAAAGTGCAAGTTCGAATAGGCACTATCTGTACACAAACATTTACATAAATCTGTTCAAAGCTCGTTGCCGGGAGGAGGAGCTGGGCAGGTGGGACCTGGCTCAGGGCATACTAGCATACGTCGGACAAAATAGGAAACTGATTACAATATGATTCTACGGTAAACAAATCTTGTCACTTTATTACTGCCTTGCAGCTCCACACGATCACGGCTGGCAACCAGACGAGTTTCAACTAGAGCAATTTGTTAGAGTGATGTGAACTGTAGACGATTCCACGAACAAAAGGAGACTCTGGAGCATATTCGTGGTATGTGTATGTATACAGAGAGATCACAATTCGTAGTCATGATGAAATGAAACATTTCATTGAGTTCAGTATGCTTATTGGGAAGGAGGCGACAGTTACTACATACAGTCGCTGATTTAACTCTGCCAGCTGGATGTAGGTTCAAACCCTATCTCGTCCTAAAGAATGAGAAAGGGGTCTTCGTGGTCGATCTATTGTTGCCTCACTATGATGGTTATCCAGTAGTTTGCTTTGTTTCCCCGCAGCTGTTATAAATAATTAAATGCAAAGATGCCGACTACCGCCACTATAATTCCGCACGTTAATCATTGTCAAGCATTGTCGCGCGGCACCAGCATTTATATAAACGGACACCACAATAGTGAGGCGATAATAACAGTCCGCTAAGAGGATGGACTAAACCTCTATAAAGCAAGCAGAAAATATCAGCAAGTCCTTCCTCTGATTGCCAATATGCATGGCTCTCCGAGGACCGATACATAAGTTCTACCCATTGTTCTGAGTAATACGAGAGCAATGCCCAAATCCACAATCCGAACCATAAAAATTATGGGTACCGGTCGGATAGCGGATCACGAAACCATCTCCTTCATAGTTGTACGTAGCTCCATTGAACAGTATCGTTCGTTCCTTGGACGGCATTTAAACTGGGTGGCAATTATGCCAGGTAATAAAATCTAGCTCTAAATCCCTTTCACAGAAAATGGTTATTCAAGTTCGCCAGTGGCGGCTGGCGATAGGGACACGGATCTCAATCGCCTAGTCTCTGGTGAGTAACTAGACTCTGCCAACCCATATCTAACTTAAGACATCTTATTAACTGGTATAGAAAATAGCCAAATGTCTCGCCTTCTAATTAGTGACGCGCAAGAATCGATTAAGCAGATTCCCTCTGTCCCTTATCTATTTTAGCTACAATAAAAAATAAATATTTCAAAATGTTGTTCTTGTCATGCAGACTTCGATTACTTTTTTGTCGGCCGAGCTGTAAAATTCTCTATAAATAGATGGAAATATAAAACATAATCCTAGGCTTATGAGGGAGAAGGAGAACGCGCACGAGAATATTAAAGTCGAGGTCACTGCTGGTCTTAATTATAACACATGCTTTGTGTACCGTACGCTACCTGCTCAACAATAAAAGTGAACTGATTACATTCCGTAATTAACAATCCCACACTCTGTCAGATGCACGCCTTCAGGTCAAAAGCTAAACGATAGCTAACATAAGAAAACGCCTATTTTACTTACTTTCATTAACATCGCGATTCAGATAGGAATGTGAAAGGACCGACAATTTCTGCTTAGATGATTTTTTCAACCTTCGTTTCTCTGACGTGCCGCGGCACGGATAATTGTTCTATTACCCTTTCCGAAGGAAGGCATAACGGAGCAATGCAACTGCTCCAAATTATTATTATTTTCCCAACAATGTGATTGCGCTACAACATTTAGTCCAGTCAAAATATAGATTTCAATTTACAATAATTCGCATAGAGGTTCAAATTGGTATCAATGTTGGGAACACCATTGTAAATTAAATGTGAAATGTCCCCATCGATCCCACATCTGCAAAAAAATATTCAAGGCCAAAGTTCGCAAATATTGGCTTTTTGCATTTTTCAGCCAAGCGGGTAGTTTTATCATAAAAATACACCAGACAAAAGTTGTAGACAAATTATTCGTATACTTTTTTCATAAGAATCACCATTCTTGAGATATCACCATTTGAAGCATCAAAAACAATAATATATACACGCTTTTGAACTGCAAATTAACCCCGTATACATAATCGGATATTTAATATAACTAACAATATTGGTTGTATAACTTATATATATAAATTGTATATTATATGATGGTGAGAATACATAGGCTTATATAAAATAAACTAAATCCCTAATTTTATTGGCCCGTATAACCTTGAGCAACATCTGCCGACTATTCTATTGTTGTACGAGTGGCGACAGTCGAATACCTGCTTTTTTCTGAAAGACATAAACGAAATACTTTTAGTACAGTGTTGAACGTTTCTTTGCAGTGAATACATATGTGGCAATTGATACACATGCTTGTTAATAATATTTCTTAAAACAATTCGTGCTGTTCAATAATTTAAAAAAATGTCGCAATTTTGTTTTGACTGTAGTAAACCATTGACTAAAAGTGAAACAGTTAATGTTGGTCGGTTGACTCATGTGTTGAAATAAATTATGGTTTTCTGAAGAGCAAGAAAAGCTGTTAAAATGCATGTGCAGTGCCGTAAAATGTATACTCGGAAGAGTTCTATTGCTGCAGTTAAAAGACAGCATGAGATGGAGCAAGCCAGTACATCTGAAATCAGTCCACCTCGGACTAGAGCACGCGCGTAAGTGAATCCGTTTTTTTGTTTTAAAAAATATTGTTTATTTTGTGGACATTTAGGGAATGAAGAGGACGAGAAGAAAAAAGCGCAAAATGTTGAGTGTAAAATTTATAAAGTTGCTACACTTGCATTTAAAGAATCTATTCTGAAGATAGCTCGGACCCGTTCTGATGATGTAGCAAAAAATGTGACTGCATATATTCAGTACGAATATGATTTAGTTGCTGCCTAGAAAGGTACCATAATAATTGCTATAATTACTTCTTGAGACCCACCACTAATCGTTCTCAAGATGAAACTACTAATATTGCGATGGGGGAAATATTTATATAATTGAAAATAGTGATGACTGTCAGATAATTGCAAAAATCCAGCTTTATATAATAGAACAATTAAGATTCGATTGAAGTTAAAGTATGGTAACAAAATTATTATAACTGAAAAACCGGGAAGATTAACATTAGTTTATTTCATTGATGATCATCACGATATTCTTATACAAGCCTTATATGAAAAAAGTCAAAATTAAAAGAAAGAACGATTTAGAATCCTCAAAACTGCAGCAGCAATCATTCGAGAGGACATTCAATCTTTAGTATTTGATAATACCAATTACCCCCCGCCTAGTCGAATGTTTCAAAATATTAACAACGATATTCCAGAGCCACTGACTTATTTTTTTGGAACAAGTAATTCTTAAAAATAAACGATTTAAACTATGTAGTGCTGTTAGGCCTAGATCTTTCAAATCAAAATTGCAACTGGGTCATTAATATTTTGGAACCAATTCAAACGTTACTCCCACCTGCTCAAGAAATACTTCTTAACACCATTTTTTGCAATTGCAAAAAGGGTTGTAGTGCAAAATGTGGCTGTAAGAAAGTCGAATTACTGTGTCACCAGTATGTACCAATTGTCAAGGCCAATCTTGTTCCAATATTAAATCAAATGGAACAGATGAAGATTTATATGATGTCAAAGAAGGAACAACTGATACTTCTTTCTCAGAACAGTGAACAAATATCCAGCAAGAAGAAGAAGAAATCTAAGAACTCATTACTGTTGAAGTAGAATTCGAAGATAATCAGTCAGATTAACATTACTCGGTATCAACAACAAATTGTGTCACTTAAATCATTCCCAATAGTACAATCTTTTAATTAATAGAATGTTATTTAATAAAAATTAATCACAATAGATCGTAGAGTATACCTATCGAAGCACGATATTTAAAACAATGTGCCAAGTACACTACCTCACAGGTGGTGCGGAAATGTGTGCAATATATTGTAGAATACGACTTTTTAAAATTTTAGATTCGCGACATCTCAAGAATGGTGATTTTTATGAAAAACAGTATAAGAACAATTTTCATGGACTATTTAACTCATGCCCCAAATGGGAGTCAATGACCAATCACGTTTCAATGATTTCTGTTTTACAACCAATCAGAGTCGTGTTTCACGAAATATTTATCAGTGTTATAATTACCATATATTAAACAAAGCTCCTCCTTTTTAATATTCTGAACAGGTCTGACCGTTATTTTGCAGTGACTGAGCCTATAAGAAATACGGCTACCAGATTGTATATATAGTGCATACATGTCAACATTTGTAGCAATTTATTATACCACCAAAAAAAGAAACCACTGTTTGACTTTCTTAAATGTATTTTTTCCCAGGTAATAATCCAGAAAAATATAATTGTAATATTTACATCATACGACATCAGAAATGAATTAATATACAGATTGATGTTTCATTTTTTCTCCACTAGAGAGCATTCTTACAATATTGCGTTCCTTTGGCAATAAATAGTATGATCTGGTTGCAGTGATAAACAAAAGAAGCAGTAGAAGCGTACCTATCGTTTCTCATTTGTTTTCAAACATCGCCGTTTGCATTAAATATATAAATATTTTGAAATAACTACAGTTAAATAATGATTTGTGAGTAAACAGCTTAATTTTATTCGTTAAATAGTCCTAACAAATGCCACTCTTGATTTCCAAATTCTCTAGATAAATTCACTCCTCACTTCGTGAGTCGTGAATTTATCGATAATTTGGAAATCACTCGTGGCATTACTTATGATAATTGCATGATTTACAACTTTTGTCTGACCTATTTTTATGATAAAACTTACCGTTTGGCTGAAAAATTAAAAAAACCCATTTTTGCGAACTTTGATCTTGAATAATTTTCTTGTAGATGTGGGATCGATGGGGACATTTTACATTTCATTTACAATGGTGTTCCCAACATTCGTACCAATTTTCAGCTCTATGCGAATTATTGTAAGCCTACCCCTATTTTTGAGCTAATTTGATCAGGCTAATTATAATACATTCGAATTTAAAGCCCACCTCGCGAATTCATTTAAATAATTTATGGTCCGATCTTGTTAATTTAAGGAATATATCTTTCTTTTGTTAATTAAATAGTATGTATCCAGATGGGCCTAAATTGGGGGAAAATATATAGAGGCGGCTAGAGTGATTTTTAAATTACAGCTTTCAGTTAAACTTTCACTTCTAAAGTCGGATTCCACTAATTCTGTGAGAATAAATTACTCGTTCATTTCAATTGCATTTATCTAGTTTTGTTGCGAAAAATCTAAAATTGCTGCCGCTACGGCAATTTTAAATTTTCACCTCATGTGAAGCCGCACTCATAATGTTCCTGTTTTGCTGGTTAACACTTACATCTTACTTTCTTTCTGATTTATTGGTACATATGCCATAATCACGCTCATTTTAATTGATTCCTATATATTGTCGTTATCATGCGCTCAAGTGGAATAACGAGATTCCTTCTTTTCTTACCTAAATTTTAAAAGCATAATCACGCTATTACTTTCGACTTGTTTAGATAGAATCTGTGAGTGAATGATGTGTCGTGTTCTATCGCGACTGACCCTGATATTAAGCTGATCACTCATCCGGGAAGCCACATTTGTATTTATCCTTGTGTGGAAAAAAAGTAAATGTGATCCAGAATTGCACAATGTTATGCATCAACCGGCTAAGCGCCATTAAAAAAGAGAGATTTTGAAGCTTCTGTTGCACTGGCTCATGAAGTAAGTGTACGCACATTTTCAGCTCCAAATCATTAAATATAGCCTTATTATTAAAGAAAAATGTAAACGCCATCAGTCCTATCAGAGATTCTCCGTTTTGCAACAACCGGCTGTGAAACTAGATCTTCATATTCTACAGATGTTCCAAAATGATGGATGGGGTTTCAAAGTTATTTAATTTCCCTTACATGATATATATATATATAAGAACAAATGTTATATGTGATTAAAGAGAAACTCTTCCGAGTTTTCATAACATACTTTATAAGTATTCGATGTGAGCACCTTTCGTCACAAGGCACACATTTAGCCGATAGTCGAATTCCTCCTAAACCTTGGTCAGCATATTTGGAGTAATGGATTCAACAGCAGCAACAATCCTCCTTATCAAGTCTGGAAGGTCGATTGGAAGTAGTATTAGTCCTTCATATACCCCCACAGGAAGAAATCACAAGATGTGAGATCGGGAGACCGTGGAGGGTATGGGAATAAATCAAGTCATCCGGACCGATGCGTCATTTGGTGTTCGTGAACGTTCTGCACTTTTCCTTTTACAGATACATCTAGTTGTTTCTAACTGTTTATACCATCGACGGACAATTTTATCTGTCGGAGGATTAATTCCAAATTGCCGTCGGAAAGCTCGCTGCACTGCAACAATGAAACCAGACCTCGCAAATTGCAACACACAGAATGACTTCTGTATAGGAATCGCATTTTCACACATTTAACGCGTACTCCTATTTTATAAACATAAGATAAAAACATCAGGCGCTTGTCAATTCAGAGGCCATTGTAACAGGCAACGGAGTTAGGAGATCCACTGTTCATCAGTTCGTAAAATTCGTTGTCTTATTTTTTGTAAAATTAAAAGTGTATATTTTTTCTAAATTTGTTCTATGATACTTTTAATATACTCGTATATATATTTCCAATGCGAATAATTCATATTAAAAATATGATATAAATTATCTGTATTATTTACTGTTGTTCCATTTTTAAAAATATTATTTACAGTTATATAAGCACATTATTAGTCATATATATGCCTTTAAAAGCGTATTACAGTTCAAAATAAAAATTTAATGTAATATGTGTGAAGTATTGCAAAACAATACAATATATATATAAACACATATCAATAATAAGTGTAGTGTACAAACACTTCTAATATTATGATACAATATTTTATATCAACAGTGTATATACACTACCTTGACGTTTGGCTGATTGATACATAATAAAATATCCAATACAATTCGCATCAACAGTGTAAACGCCTACTTGCGGAGATTTACTGATTGATGCAGAACGATTATGACATCATTCTCATTACGTCTAAGTGCAATATTGGAATACTGACCGTTAAAATAAATATACATTGTTTTTACTCATACAGTACGAATCAGTACACACAATATTATCACATACGTGATTATCAAGTCAGAAATTATTAATTAGCTCTCGCTAGAGTTTAAAATGCAAAAAAAAAAAAAGAGAAAAAGTTTAAACGCATTTTTCTCGGAATTTACATAATGGCGCATAGCCAGTTGTTACATAACGCCGTCCAATTAATAACTCCAATCCTGACAGATCATGTCTCTTTAAGGCCCAAGAGGCGAGAAGCGCGCAAAGTAGCTAGCAGCATGACCACATGAGAATTTCAAGAAAAATGACATCTACACTGAAATATGCGACTTACTTTTGTAGGAAAGTCAGTCAATGATTGGTTACTTGATTTCTACCCCACCCTTAGTCACTTACCTCACGAATACGAAATTTTACCGGACGTGCGATAACAATGCTCGTCGTATCTATCAAGAAAACCATTTCCAAGAATTCAAAATACATCACCTATCAAGAGAAGTTGTACGGTTATTGCATCGTCCGTCGCTCAGGTGTTATGTAATTCCTTACCAAGTCCAATTTAAGACCTGATTTTGTTAATAAAATCATATGTATCTAGTTTCGTTGCGAGCAAACAGAAACTGAGGTCGTTAGAGCAAATTTTGGGTTCCAGGTAAACCTTCACTCTCTCCATGGAATCTTTAACTTGTCATGGTGGAGTGACTTGTATGTTTTAATTAACCTAGAGATATGCCGGCGGTAGCTTTTCTATCGAAAGGATTGCCCATGCCTGAAAGATCGAAGGTAATAAGTCAGACGAAAAAAAGTACCTTGGCCGAAAGAATGACGATATTTCATCCTAAAATACAAACGTCAAGAAATGTGGAGATAGACTGAGGATTTTCCGGAGGTAAATTAGTCCCCCGTTCGGTTCTCCGCGGGGACTATTTCAAGAAGTGCATATTAGCTCGGGATAGGAATGTAATGCAGTGCTTATGTACGCAGGGCCATGAACCTATGGGTTCGATAGTGCCAGTGAGTTACTTAGGTAAACCGCCACTCCTAATGGTCCAATTTGCTGATTAACGGAATATGTTTTTTTTTTACTATTTAACTAACGCCCCAAATAGGAGTCAATGACCAATCACGTTTCAATGTATCTTGTTTTATAACAAATCACAGTTGTGTTTCACCCAATATTTATCAATTAAGTTTATCATATTAAAGAAAGCTCTTCCTTTTTAATATTGTGAACAGGTCGTAGCAGTATTTTGCAGTGACTGAGTCTCTAAGAAATACGTTGAATATATCAATTTATATATTAACGTGTAAGGATCCTAGAATCCATGTGGCTACCAGATTGTATATATAGTGCACGAATGTAACCAGAGACTGCTTGCGAGATATAATAAAAATATTGTACGTTCCAGAAAATATAATTAACATATTTACATCTCAGGACATCAGAAATTAATTAATAACCTATAATGTTGGTTTTGAACAGTTTGATATGTTACATTTTTTTCTCCACTAGGGTGCATTCTTACAATTTGCGATCCGATTTGGCAATCAATAATATGATCTGGTTGAATTGATGAACAAATTAAGCATAACAAACGTTTCCCATTTGTTTTCAAACATCGCCGTTTACATTAAATGTATAAATATTTTAAAGTAACTATATTTAAATAATGATTTGTGAGTAAACAGCTTACTTTTATTCATTATAATCCTAACAAATGCCACTCTTGATTTTCAACTTCTCTAGATAAATTCACTCCTCACTTCATGACATCGTGAATTTATCAATAATTTGGAAATCACTCGTGGCATTACTTGTGGTAATTAAATTGTATATGCCAAATTTCATTGCGAGAAGATAACATTTGAGGCCGTTAGAATGTTTAAAAAAAAATCCCACTAAAATTTCACCTTTCCGATTAATCCTCACTCTTAGTTGATTTTTGTATAACATATTTCTAATTTAATTTCAACGTTTTATACCTAGTCTCGTTACGAAAAAATAAACGAAAATGACTAATGATATAGCTATTTTTAAATGTTTGGTTCAGGTTTGCCCCCACTCCTAATCTCCCGATTTTGATGTTTAAGGAACTCTTAATTTTTCTGATTGATTACTATATACAGAGTTTGGTAAAAAAAAACAAATATCGGCTGCCAGGACATTAAAACACACAAACATTTATATAAATTTCATTCATGTATATTTTGTGCCCAATAAGTAGGAATAATGAAGAAAAATACAAAAAACAGAACATTTATTTTGACGAGTACAACTTCAATAAGAATTCGTTAAAATGTTGTTCAGGTATACATTTTAACTCCACTTGATTGTTATTTACCTCAGAACAGAAACTATTCTCTCATCAACAACAACTCTAATTAAGTTACATTATCAACTGAGGTTAAACCCTTGCTTAATTTTTGTTGTTGCGTATTTTATATCCATCCATAGTAATTCTGCCCGAAGGCAGGTCCTTCACTGCAATCATAGCATTTTCACGCTATGCTTGCAGCTTTACTAGGGAATTGTAGGTGTGGTAGCTTCCCGTTGCTTTCCACACCGGTGAAGGATGATGATGATGATGATAATGATAAGGATGATGATGGTGGCCATATGATTTCGGGGACCGTTTGGGCCTTAAAGTTTTCCTGACATTTGTCTTACAGGTGAGGAAAAACCCCGATAAAAACCTCACCCAGAAAAACTGCCCCGACCGGGGATTGAACCCGGGCCCGCTGCGTGACAAGGCAGCACGCTATCTCGAGACCACAGCGGTGGACGTATTTTATATAATGTACTGTTTACTTTTTTATATTTTATAATGATTTCACATTACTGTTATTTTATGTTGCGAAAGGGATAATTTATTGACGAAATTATGTGTAATGCTTTATACTTAAATTAAACGTCACGCTACCAGTATTCTTAGAACATCACTATTAAAAGCGGTTATCTGCCGGTGACGCGATCATCACACAACTAACGGGCGGAGAAATATCATGCGTTGCAGGATATGTAGGCCTACGTCGGGAGGGGCAAATCCTATATGCTCAATGATTTACTGAAATAATCCCAAGTGTTTAAAATATTGAATAATTATAATAACGAATGGTTCTATTGTTTTAACAAGTTTACTCAGTTTGAGTCAGATGTGTAGGTGTATTTATTCCGCGGATATCTCGTGCAGGCGCGCTTTACAAATGCGGAGGAATTGTTTCTCTGTAATGTGATTGCTGAGACGCGAGGGGTGGATACAGATAGCCTGTTTACAATTTTATTGTCTCTGGTGGAAAAATCAACGAAAAAAAAAAAAAGAAACTGGCGGAAATTAACAAATAAATCCGAAAATTCCGTGTTCTATGAATTGTTACGGCGAAATAAATAAGCTTAGTTTATTCGAATGATATTTATTTGCTGATACTTTCGATTTGTTCATCAAACCTATTAAATTAATTCATATCTAATATTAAGAATAGTCCAGTTTATACCGGCACTGGTATAGACAGGGCATATAACATAAGAGGGCTCGGTACCACTTGTAAACGAATGAGAAACGACGCTAGGACTTAAAATTAGCGTTTATTTTCTTGTGCAGGTGTTATGCTAAGTCGAATGAGTTTGAATTGAACACTCTAATAAACACATTAATGGAACAGATATTTTGAATCAAGAGATTTTTTCGTGTGAAAAATGCCTAGGAAATATTACCTCGACCGGAATTGTAACAACGAGAAATATAAGAAGGTTTACAAAGTTCTTCGACATCAAAGTAACAAAACCTTAGACAAATAATGAAACTCATACATAATCTCAATTTTAATAAGGGTGTATGCAGTGTAATGATTTCTGCGAATGTTCCACTCAAGTAAATTAAAATACCACATTTTAGAGGTTTCCTGGAGGAATATGCGAAACAAAACATATTCCACGTATGCTTAAAATTAGTACATTCAATTACTCATAAATATACTACAAATTTCGATCCAGAATTTACAGATTACATGAGATTTGAGATTGAATGGAGTGGTAAGGTTCTCAATATAAGACTATACTCTTGCTGCTGTTTACGTGAACAAATGCAAACAGGACAAACAACGTAAGGAAAAATGCACATATTTCACCGCCCTTCACTAATTAGTAATTATACGGGCGTAAATTACGGGCTCTATAGTATCTTCTGTCAAAGATATTAGATGCCAGTAGTATTTGCAGGAAAAAATAAATGGATTTTTGTCAATGTACTTTGTCTCATGGGAAGGGTGTACTGCAATATACAATAAAGGAACGGACTGCTTACGTTTTTCTGATTGTTTCTTTACAGCGAGACGCTTTCATTTTATAGACATCATTTTCTCGGCACAATATCCACTTTGCTTGTGGTACCAGATGCTCGCAATTTCCTCAAGAAGCGAATTGAACCTTTTCAAGATTAGAAATCAGAATATCTCTTTTCCGATCAATTGCGATAAACACAAAGATTTTACTGTTGCTACGAAATTTTATAACTTCTTTGATAGAATTGTTTATCAAAAATATTAAATTTATAACTCATTTTCCGTAAGACAGAGTTTTATGTTTTCATCAGAAATTTAATTTTAGAGCCACATTTGTAACAACTTGCGATTTCAATTCGTCTCTTATTGATAAAAATAGGAAATAAACCCTCTATCAATACCCGCCTTGATGCCAGGTCGACAAGTGAGATGAGATGAAGTCTCTGTGAGATTTTCTAGAAGATATGAGGGTTGCATCCACAAAACAAAGCATTTTCTTTCAGATTTAAGATTCGAAGAGACTAAGATACATAATACGATAGCTAAGGGAGGGGCAAGTTTTTCTACACCAAATTAGCTAACAGTTTAACAATCATATGTAATTTATTTCGATGGGTTAAGGATGGAGAAGTTAGTGTATATCATATTCATTTAATATTTATTAAATAATAACACAGTGCGACATGAAATTTGCCACAGAATGAAAATATGTGATTGTTATGTAGTTCAGTGCCCTGATGACAATGGTGAAAACCATTGTTCGCTATCACCTAACCTTTCTTCTGGAAATGCAATTTTATCTGCGCTCGGCTGCATTATTTATGTTGTTGTGATGCTTTTCTTCTTCTGGGAATGCAGACTGGTTACACAAAATATTGCTGTTTCGTGTGTCACTGGAAGGTAGGGCAAGAAAATATCATTATGTAGTCAAAGAGTGGCCTTTGAGAGAAATTTTCAATCCTGGTGAGAAAAAAAAAAGTGTCGCATGAACCCCTTGTTGACAAAGACAGTATGCTGTTACCACCACTCCATCTGAAATTGGGCTTTATGAAGAATTTTGTGAAAGCAGCAGACAAAGATAGCCAGGGTTTTCAATTTTAATCATCTTAATTTCCTGCTATTAGTACTGCAAAAATTAAAGAAGGAGTTTTCATTGGGTCTCAGATCCATGGCTTGAAAGATATTACCTTCGAACAGTTGCTGACAGATACTGAGAAGGCAGCTTGGCTTGCTTTGAAAGATGTATGCGACAATTTCTTGGAAAACATAAAGTCCGAGAAATACAGGGAAGTGACGGAACACATTTCTGGACTATGGGGTACAACATGTCTCTGAAATTACATTTCCTTCATTCACGTTTGGATTTCTTGCACCTGATTTTGAAGATGTGGGTGACGAACATGGTGAGCGATTTCACCAAGATATAAGGGAAGATGGTCACCAAACCTTTTGACGGATTACTGCTGGACACCGTCCATCCACAAACGGAAAGTTTCCAGGATAAGTTTGTACATTACAATACAAACAATGATGTTACATCATCTGTATATTAATAAACTAGAGATTCCTCCTGTATTGTTACTGAGTCGTTTCCAAGTTTGTCAAAAGTGGTAAGGCTATATGTTACGTACCTTTTCCAGAAAAAATTGGTACGTGATGGAACATTTCTGGCTTCATTTTCGCAATCAGCATACATGATTTAGTACAGAACACATGCTTTCATCTCGCGGCAAGACACTAAATTCAAATGTGTTGCACTGTGCAATACCCTGGTTCATACTAGACTATCAAAGTAAGTCGAATGGAATGCCAGGCATACAATTAAAGCGTGTTCAGAAATCACCGCATAGAATTGTCTACCTTTTCTACCTGCACTGACACAGCATGAGATTGGAGTTCGCCCTCCTGTCCCACCAACACAGGAGCAAATAAAATGAAATAAAACGACATGGATGAGATGACTGTGGAGAAGTAGTAGTATTAAGTATTTTGCAGGTGAAGCGGAGAATAACTTGCTCTGATTCCGATCCGTCCACCTCGACGCAAACTCCAGAATCAGAGTGACTAATTACCTGCACCATGGAGCCTCCTCTTTCTCATTTATAAATTTACTAAATGTCTGAAAATACAATGTTAAAAGGGATTTCGTGGTTGGACTTACACTCCTTCGGCCAGAATTCGATTCCAAGAGGGACAGAGAACTTGTTTCAAGTTTACACCTTCAGTTTAAATAAGTGTACCATGTTGTTCCGTATTGTCACCGGTGGTTGTTTCGATATTCTACTAACCATAGCAGATGCGTGATGGCAGTCCCCTGCGGAAAATTACCTAGAACCCTGATTTGTAAGATTGAAAAGAAAGAAAAAACAAAGAAAAGGTAGGTGAAACTTATTTTTAAATATATTATTGATCTTCCGGACATTATTAGCATTATTGTCATAAACATCATCACGTTATTATTATTATCATCATGATCATCATCACCATTCTTGTCCAAACCTGTAGTCTAGCAGGAAGGTCGTTGCCTCAGACGCTCCGGAGCGAGTTCGATATCTGGTTGAGTTAAGGTTCCTATGTAAGGGTATTTTGGGATATATCTTCGCAAATAAGACAAACTTCAATAACATTTAAAGCCTAAATAATCCACGAACACCATCTGGCCATAATAATAATAATAATAATAATAATAATAATAATAATAATAATAATAATAATAATAATAATAATAATAATAATAATAATAATAATAATAATAATAATAATAATAATAACAACAATAAACAATAGATCAAGTAACACACTTTAATTATTTAGGTAATAATATATCACAGTTTCATAATCAAAAAGATGTGGAAACAAATTTAGAAAAATATAACAGACTAAATGGTGTAATTAGGAGAAATTTTGGAAAACAAATGAGGAAAGAAATCCAAT
This sequence comes from Diploptera punctata, assembly GCA_030220185.1. Classification (NCBI taxonomy): domain Eukaryota; kingdom Metazoa; phylum Arthropoda; class Insecta; order Blattodea; family Blaberidae; genus Diploptera; species Diploptera punctata. The sequence continues at coordinate 126,298 of JASPKZ010007889.1, read as the reverse complement.
TGAGATTTCATAATGCCATAGCTAAACTTGCTCTACTATATGGAAGTGAATGCTGGAGACTTCGAGCAAAAGATAAATCCCGCATTAATAGTTCACAAATGAGATTCCTCCGATCACTAACTGGAGTAACTTTAAGGGATAGAATGAAGAGTGATGAGATAAGGATGCAGTGGAATAGTAGGGAAATGGCTGAACATATACAAAATTATCAGATTAAATGGTTCCAACACGTCCAGAGAATGTCAAATTCCCGTTTACCAAAGATGATTTACCTCTTCAACCCTAAAAGCAAAAGAGACCTCGGAAGACCCTTCAACCGATGGAAAGATCAGTTTTTGTAGTCGCAGAACGCGCATCATCACCCAATCCTGCATTCGGAAGAAGAAGAAGAAGAAGATATTACTAATAATAATAATAATAATAATCCATATCTTATTCGTCTCATTTACCATGATTGAGGTAAACAACATGAAATGCCAACAAATGCGATTGGCTCAAAAATAACAGAATAAGAAAATTATTTCAAATACTTAAATTGTATAATATCTTATCATAAAAAATCCGCCATGCCGTCATGCCAATGTTAGTGCTACTATGTTCAGCCCCTGGAGGGGCTTCAATCCTGCATTTCCTTAGTAATACGATTACACAGAAGGGCTATACCGTCGTGACCCGGTCATCAAAATATCGTTAATACAATCAGGTGGACAAGGAAGAAGTGAGGATGACTGTCTAGGAGAGGCTCTGTATTCTGCGTCACTATACATTTACTGCAATTTCAAATCACGAACGTTTAAACAAAACTAAGGACAGAGTACATTGCAGGGAACTTGTAGGTAGACGGCGATAGTTAACAGGCTGTTGTTCGTTAGCTTCTCCTTGACGCTAGCAAGCGTGAAAATTAGCGATTTACTTATTTAGTGCTGATTGCTTGTTAGAAACATATAGAAAGTATAATTGTGATTGAAATATTTCTTCCTACCTTTTTTCGATTATTTCTTACCATGGATACAAACTTAATATGTGAACAAACGTTTTGATGTACGCGGTCAACTGAACCGAAAATCATATCAAATTAATTTCTCGTAGAGCTAAGTGCTGACATGTCGTTTAAGTAATGTTCAGCATTACATGCGTCAAGTTATTACTACTGTTTATTACAAAGTCGATCCATATTATTCAAATTAAAAAATTAAAAATGATTTTTCGTTCGAAAGTGAAAGTTATGTTTTACTTGAAAAGTTTCTATATACAAGGTGGAAGTAATGTAATTGCTCAGATTTTAAATGGGAATTTCTTGTGGAAAAAATGATAAAAAATCTCTTGTGGCCTGTGAGCCCCAATTGTGCGGTATTATCAGAAAAACATATAGATATATAAATTGGTGCAATACTTTATAACGACGATTATATTAGATAACATAGGGGACATGAAGTGAAACAACCTTTTTTTTAATATTTTTCAATAAAATACATAATACGCCTCTGCAATTTTATCAGTTTGACTTGCATAATATCACTAAAATTTTTATTTATATTTTGTTTATTTTAAATTAATTTATCTTAGAAGAGACCATAAGATAAAAAATAGCAAAGGTAAAGTTATACAATGTTACGTCCATATGTGCAGAGTGAAAATCGGGCCATTACTTGGCATATAAATTAATGCATCAATAAATTTGTGTACTTTTTTTGAGAAATCATACATTGGAACCACCCTTTACAGCTTCCAGAATAGATTATACCCCCGCTAAATGAAGTGAGAAGATGCTCAAGCATGGGAAATTCTTCTAGCTAAGGGAGGATAGACAGTTCAGTGTATAAACATATTACGCACCACAAGAAATTCATGCTTAAAATTTCGGCTATTATATTATCTTCACTTTGTTTAATTATAACGCACATGAATTAAATGATTAACAACGTGTGGAGAATTTTCTTTTTGATGCATATATATATATATATATATATATATATATATATATATATATATATTGTCCACCGCTGTGGTCTCGAGGTGCCTTGTTACGCAGCGGGCCTGGGTTCAATCCCCGGTCGGGGCAGTTTTTCTGGGTGAGGTTTTTATCGGGGTTTTTTCCTCACCTGTAAGACAAACGTCAGGAAAACTTTAAGGTCCAAACGGTCCCCGAAATCATTTGGCCATCATCATCATCATCATCCTTCACCGGTGTGGAAAGCAACGAGAAGCTACCACACCTACAATTCCCTAGTAAAGCTGCAAAGCACAGCATGAAAATGCTATGATTGCAGTGGAAGACCTGCTCTCGGGCAGAATTACTATGGATGGATGGATATGTGGATGGATGGATATATATTATCTGATTCAAAAATATTCCTAGTCAATTCTGACATCTTATTTCAGTCAGTTTTGTGAACAGAAATTCTCTTGGACATTGCAAGCAGTTAGTATATAAAACGCAGAAAATTCAATTATGACATACATACTTCTGGACAGTTGTAGGATCATTCATAAAAAAATAACTTGAAAGCTAGTCAAAGGGCTATTTTTTTTAAAAATCTGCGTTCGTCCTTGCAGTTGCTTAGTGACAATGATAGTTTACAAATACTTGCATAGCCTACTCTGGTTTGTATAAACACACATGAGATAAGAAGTCGATTAAAAGTGAAAAATAACTCTCTACTCGTATCCGGCGTAAAAGTCGAGCGATGAAATTATGTGGCTGACCAGGTCTTATCACCGTCACAAGGGCAGACGAAATGAAATGGATCTAAATGGAGAAGTGATGGAATGAAGTTTTGGGAGGGGAAAACGAGACAAACTCCGAGAAAAATTTGCCCTGCCTCCAATTCATCCACCCACGAACTCATATGAAGTAACAGAGATACGAATTTGCGAACTTGAAAATTGAGAGATGGAGTCAATTAGAAAATGAGTTGCACAGCTCTACAAAAAAAAAATGTTGCCCTGCATATCTCAGGGAATTTCTATGTTTTCAAGTGCACACTTTACGAATATATTCATGAAAGTGCTGAATGTGCTCTAGTTTTTTAATTTTTGCGTATCTTATATCTTAAATACTTACTAATAACATTTATGTTTCCAGTCATGATTTGATTTCTGCGCATTTTTTTTTCCGCGTATACAAACATCACGTGATCCCCACTCCACACATCGGCTGTGATCTCAGTTATTTGACAAAATTAAAGTGGTCACGGGTTTTTCCTCACCTGTAAGACAAATGTCAGGAAACCTTTAAGGCCCAAACGGTCCCCGAAATCATATGGCCATCATCAACCTTATCATCATCATCATCATCCTTATCATCATCATCATCATCATCCTTATCATCATCATCATCCTTCACCGGTGTGGAAAGCAACAGGAAGCTACCGCACCTAGAATTCCCTAGTAAAGCTGCAAGCATAGCATGAAAATGCTGTGATTGCAGTTAAGGACCTGCCTTCGGGCAGAATTACTATGGATGGATATTATTATATGTCCCTCGCCGTAACCAAGGTGTATAAGGCATCATGCCTTGGCGCAGAACTACGGGACTTGCACTATTCGAATCTCCACTGTGGAAGATTTTTTTTCATGGAATTTCGGTATATATGATATCGGAGTCCACCAAACATGGCAAAAGAATTTGTGTAGCTGTAATAAGTAGCGACCTCAGGTTTATAAAACCAACTGTAAGGCTGGGACCCCACATGCCGATCAATGTCACCCATGTAGCCTACTACCAGGATGATCGTCCACCTCTCTGATTGACACATGCGTATGTGAGGGCAGCAACTAGCTAGTAGCCAAGGATCTTCTACGTCTTTTTGACATTGGAGTAATATTATTCGTTTTATATTCTTGAGAAAAGGTAACACAGAAACATTCAGACATAAGCGATTTTTCAATAAGAAATTTGTATTCGTATTTTAGAAAATAAATGAAAATTGGTTTTTAAGTTAAGGCTTGTTTAAAGAATAATGAACGTTAATATAATAATAATAATAATAATAATAATAATAATAATAATAATAATAATAATAATAATAATAATAATAAAACACACTAAGCTGTTTTAATAAGCGAGCTCGATTAAAAAAATTATTTTTATAGAAGTAATAATTTGATTATACCTGATATGGAGAGCTTTTTTTAAATTAACACTGCTATCACACTGTTATCGCTTTATTCTTCTACAAGATGGCGTGCAAATGTAATTTGATTTTAAAACGTGACAAGAGCAAACACTTTTCACTTGTTATATTAATTGAATGAGCCATGAGACCAATGGTTCTAAGAGAAATGGATAAATTATACAGGGAGGGACGTGGAGGAGACACTCAGACAAATAGAAAGAGGATAGAGACCGATATTAATTTATGGTACTTATTTTACTAGAGTATTTCAGTCAAAAATATGCCGAGTGAAAACTAGGAAAGCAAACTGTATAAATTGGATTATTCCGGGCATCTGGCGTACAAACCACATGGGAATCGCTTAACTTGGCCCAAAACTGGTCGCAGAGTTGTAATTAATTAGCAGCCAACCCTCTCATATAACATATCCCCAGACTTGAAGTCGCTCTTTGATCCTGCTGATTAGTTTAGTCTCTCAGAGAAATTTCACGTCAACATGTTGGCAGCCTCAGGCGCTGGATGTGTGTAAACAAGAGACAAGAGATATATTCCTGATTTAGCTTCCAAACCTCTCTCCTCAAGTTAGAGGACATCAAATACAATGATATATCTGTAAGGTAGATTAAATTCTACATTTACTAAGCAAAGCTTTCTACCGCAGTTTTCGATATTGTTTTCACATAATGAAGGAAATTTAAACTAGAGGAAGCCTTGGATGTAGAGAGCAAAAAATATACTCCAGTTCCGCGTCACAGCAGAATTGTGTGAGGTGTAATGCCTTTGCGAGAGTTAAGAACTGGATTTTTTCCTGATCAGGAAAGGTCCGATTTCCACCCAATATATTGAGGAATTTGGGTATCTATTGTTAAGTTGCGGTTCCAGATTGAGAAAACCTGTTACAATGGCTGGAGGATCCGACATTGCTAACCACTTGACACTCTTAACCGGCTGAATGTCACAGGCGGATCTACGAGTAGCAACCGGCTGGTAGATCAAGGCCCTTTTAGGCTGTCGAGCCATGGAGTTCAACAAGAGAAAACAAATAGTTGTAGGCTAAAAATTTAGAATTAAAAAAAAACTTTTTTGCGTTATGTACTGAGTTATCTTTTGGCTTCACGGCCCTTTCTAGTCTAGACTAGACTTAGCCGTCCATTATAATGGACTATAATTATATAAGTTTCTTGAAGATGCTAATTTAGTAATGCTCATTTCCGTATATATCTGGTCATCATGAGACATTTAGTAGGCAACTACGGTATTTAATGGATGTAGGAAGGTAGGTTAAATTTTGCCAGTGGCCTCTTTTTTTCAGCTGGAAATTATTTACGAGCCCGAAAATATTCAGGCTCGGGACTCACGGCGTAAAATCTCTCCCGCATTTGTCATTGTTCCTTGGATTTTTCCATCGTAAAATATCTATCGACCATTGTCAGGTTTGAACCCGCGACCTTCGGAAGTAGAGACAAGGAACGTAACAATTAGACCACCGCTTATTACTGAGTTCCGATTGAGGGTCTTTCCACTTTTCAGCGGTTGCCCTTTTACCAGCCGGCTGCTGGCCCTTCACATCCACATGTGTCAATCACAGAGGTAGATGATCAACAGCCAGTGTAGGGGTGACATGTGGTTAGCATGTCGAGTCCCCCAGCCGTTATAGCTGGTTCCTCAACCTGGAGCCGCTACTTATTGTAGCTACCCAATTGCCTCACGATGCTGGGTGGGCACCGGTCCCATACTGGCCGAAATACCATGAGAAAATTTCTTCCCCCATGGAGACTCGAACCAGCGCAAGTCCCGTAGCTCTGCGCCAAGGCTTCCTACCTTAACCGCTCGGCTACGGCGCGGGACATTACTGAGTTACAATACAAATATTTATTTTAAAAAAATTTCTAAATTATACTATTGCTGAACTACTTTAGGTGCCCTGTTAACATTTAAGATTTTGGATTAAATTTGATAAAATTTCTGAACTCAGAAAAAGTGGGCTCAGTGCTATTACCGAATTGAAATGGGATATCTAATCCCATCAAGGTCTGGATTATTATTATTATTATTATTATTATTATTATTTTAGTGCATTGATTCTAAGTGACAGGAAATGTTACAAAAATAAATGTTACAATCCAGAAAAAAAACAGATGAATAGGAATAATGAAAGAAATATGAATAATTATACAATGCCAAAAATATTGTAGTTACTTTAAAAACAAAATATATTTATGTAGAACTGAATAAATAACGACTGCCAGGTCTGGGTTTGAACATGTAAATTTAAAACCCATTTAGGAGCATAATTTTATTGAACTACAAGACCAACGATATTTTTGTTTTCTCCCTTTTGCAAGCCTCCTTACTCCCTAAGTGGCGGCCTTATAGCGACCCTGTCTGTCGGCTAGATGATTTTGAACTTTCGATCATTCACGCACACAAAATCACACACATACACATTTTTTTGGCCAGACAAGGCCATGTTGGACTTTCCTGGATGAGTGGCAAGCTCAAAGTCAGAGCCATCTCCGAGACAACACGAACGTTTAAGACAATATACACCATTCGCTCATACATTCGTATTAAACAAGTTGAATGTGATATGGATTATTATTATAGCTAGTATATGGTGTTACAGAACTATTTGGGCACTAAAGTTTCTTGACTTTCAAGTGAGAAAACCCTTGATAAAATTTCATCCAGGAATCATGTTCTGATTCGGGATCGAATTCGAGTCTACTGCGTCTGAGATTACGACGTTACCATTAGACCACATCTGTAAACTATACATTAAATTGAACATATATGGATATGTTTATACTTTGAGAGTACGAACATATTTAAACATTAATAAATAGTACAAGACCACGATGACATACAATGTATGGCTAAAAACTAAAAAAGAATATGAAAAATGGGGACTTTATATAAACATTGAGAAAACTAAATATCTGTGTACAGGAGAAGAAATGGAAATATAAATTTCAACAATGGAGAACACAGTGGAAATTAAAAATAGAATCGCTCAAACAAAACAAGCAATAAATTATTTAAACTCTGTTTGGTGGAGCAAAAATATTTCAAAAAATAGAAAATTAAAAATATATCAAACCATAATTCAGAGTATTTTAACATATTGTGCTGAAGTCTGGCAAATTCCTGCCAGGGAAACGAAAATAATTTTAAGTATAGAAATGGATGTTTTAAGATCAGCTAGAAAATCTAGAATGTATAGAATACGAAATAAAGAAATAAGGGAAATTATGGGTGTAGTAGAGAAGTGACATCATAGACATTATAGAAAAGAAAAGATTACAGTGGTATGGCCATGTCAAAAGAATGCAGAGCAAAGATTGCCTAAAATGGTTATGGAATGGATCCCAATGGAAAGGAGGAAGAGAGGAAGACCGAAGAAAACTTGGAGAGAAGGGGTACAAGCAGCTATAAATATCAGAGGATTGGAGGAAGATCAATGGATGGACAGAAATGAATGGCGTTTGGTTTCCGGAAGACGGCGGCAGCTGCCATGATACCGGATGATGATGATAAACAAATAGTAACACTGGGTGGTGTACATGGATACATAGATATCACAGATGCACACAGCGTATGTGCGAAGCTTATACACTTAGGTTCCGACTTCTTTGCTTTTGCCAAAATTTGGCGATAGTATTATAAACTATGAATTAAGCACTTAATTATGTAAATTTTGTTTTCAGTAACAAGTTACGTAAGGTTCTTATGATAAGGTAACAAATGAAAGCATGAGAATGTCTGTAGAAAAAAAAACTACCGGATTCAAATCCAGATTTTTTAAATCAGCTCTTCTGAATAATTCGCGGGATTTATTAAATTTAATTAGTTATTTATTTCTATGATGGCTGGTAATGTATGTGTTGAAATTTAATTTTGATTTATATACGTTTTAGTATTTAAGGTCTTATCGTGTTTACTTTTTTACTGATATTATGAAATACTGATTATGATGAAACGAATTGTCGTAATTATATTCCAATCCAGGATTTGCCTTGACTACTGAGAAAACTAGAAAAAAAATAAGTGAAGTTGTATTGGTTCCTACAGGAGTTAAAACACAGGGCTTCTGAATACAAGTTCCACACGCTATTGCTTGAACCAACTCGCTTAGTAGTACTTATTAAAAACATATTTTTTGTTCGATAGTGTGTTTTGTCGTACTTACAGCAATGGCGACCATGCTTGAAAGTTCAACTTCCTACATTTCAGGGTTGCCAACCTAAATAACTATACTGTAATATTACATATTGCAAACCTCGTGAGGGAAGTATAGCCACTGCCTTCTATGTATACTACGTACAATGTATATACAAAAATATATAAAAGTAGTGTTAATATACATTATACGAAACAAATCACTGCCTTTTAAATGAATTTAACTTTATTTGAAACAATATAAAACAATAAATATGTATTTGCCGCCATTTATAAGTCATTGGTTTCACGACCTCCTGTAGTTTCAACTAAAAAAACATTTCCCACACTGTTAACGTAAGTTGTTTATAATGAACGCAAATATTTCTAACAAAGATGTTATTATTTTACTATTATTTTTAAAACACCACCGAGCAAAATAGAATGTGCAACGGGCGTTTGTGAAGTATTTTACAGGATCTCGGAAATTAAAAACCTAGCTATCGCTAAGTTTTAAACATTTTCCTCGCTTATGTAAAAGTAACTTCCCAACCTCGCATCGTAATATACTATTTTAATTCTGTCAACTATAATGCTGTCAATGGACGAGGGCTGACCACAATTTTAATTTTTTATAACCACTACAGAACTTTTTGTCGTTTTTAAAAATATAATTCTATATACGTGTTCATTAAACTTACAGATATTAAATTACAATTTACTTAAACAAAATGAAACAAACACATCACACAAAGAGTATATGAAGAGTACAGGTAAAATACCAGCTAACTCACTTTTCGAAGAAACAAAAACACTTTTTAATTGTACAGTATATCTATTTTTTTACATGTAAGCCGAACTTTAGAGATAAATAAACTCATTTCTAATCTGTTTCTTTTACTGTTTCACGCTTATAAATGACAGTTTTTACCATGAAAATCTAATAATATCTCAAAATCTATTTCCACACAAAAGTGCCTTACCTGTTTGTTTTCATGAATCCTTCATAAAAGTTTGAACCAGAACCAAGACGACTAATATAAAGGCTATACAATAAAGTTAACAACTGTAAAAATTGCTAATTTTGTTCCCTCTCCCTATTTTCTCACTTTACTCAAGAATATACAAGTATCTTTTCCGTACATTTTGTTATTTAGACTAAAGTTTTTAATAAATTACTGTTAGTAGTAGTAGTGGAATTAATCGTCATTTTGTTAAAATAATAAACGTTTAAAATTAGAGTGCACACGGATCTATTTGCTAGTTCATTTACGTTAATGTCCATATCATGTTCTCGTCCGACTAATTAGTAACCAAAGAGTAAGTAAAAGAAGGTTCAGAAACTGTTTTCTTTTAGTGGTAACCAAAGCAGTTTTCCTAATGGGGCAGATGGAGTTAATGCGGTATATTTTCAATTTACGAACCACTTCGGCAAACACTTTACTTAGGTAATGCCTATATGAAGAGCTCATTTTTAAAATGTCTCTTATCCACCTGGTACTAGAACTGACCGTTTGTGTGTCTGCATTCATCTTACATAACTCTGTGCATAAATGCCACCATTTGGATTCAGAACATAATTTAAACACTTTACTACATGCTGATGATCAAACAATTATTCAAGGAACAGAATATCATCTACAAGGAGCGGTGAAATATTGATCCAAAATGGAAAATATTAAAATTTAACTAGAAACAAAACAAAGGCAATGACTTGTAAAGAAATGGATCCTGTTAGATAAAATATACTTACTTACTCTTACTTACTTACTCACTGGCACTATCGAACCCGTAGGTTCATGGCCGTGCGGACATAAGCTCTCCATACATGCCGTGCGGACATAAGCTCTCCATGCATCCCTATCCTGAGCTAATGTTTTCCAATCATTCCCTGTATAATCCACTTCCCTCAAATCATAGTTAATGTTATTCTCCCACCTCATTCTTGGTCTACCAACTGGGCGTTTTCCCTCTGGCTTTCCTACAAGAAGCTTCCATGCAAGTCTTTCATTCCCCATACGTGCAACATATCCTGCCCAACGCAGTCTACGAGACTTAACTGTTCTTATTAAATCTGGCTTCCTATAAAGACCATGTAGTTCATTGTTATGTAGTCTTCTCCATTCACCTGTCTGTTCATCTCTCTTTGGTCCAAAAATTTTCCTAAGTACTTTATTCTCAGATACTTGTAATCTCCTTTCCTCCCTTAAAGTAAGAGTCCATGTTTCGCGCAACATATTAGTATAAAGTCTATTAGGAATCGGGTTATATATTTTCAGTTGTAACGTTTTTGAAAGGAGTTGGGACATCAAGAGTATCCGCAATGCAATAAGAACAAGCATTTGCCAGAATTGAGCCTTATGTTTAATTTCTTTGTGCATCTCATTTCATATATGTGATCATGGTTACGAGGTATGTGAATTCAGACCCGCTTCCTCAAAAATGTCACCTCATTTGTCATTAGCTGTCCATTTCCATTTGATAATGAATGTCTACGTGTGACAATATATTTAGTTTTATTGATATTTACTTCCAGTCCTAATTTCTTAGTGTTACTCAATAGTGTGTGCGTATTGTCCTTTAGTATCTCCTCACTATCGGCCAACAATACTACATCATCAGCATAAACTAACAGTTATTTAATTACAATTCAGTTGTAAGCCGTCCTCATTCTCTAAAAGATTTAATGGCATGCTATAGTCAAAATTAAATAGTAGAGGAGATAGTGCATGTCCTTGCTTCAACCCATTCTGGATTTCAAAAGTGTCCGAAAACTCTTTGCCTACACGCACCCTACTCTTTGTGATAAAATATACTAATAAATAAATAATATTAGAACAAGTATCTAACTTCAATTATCTAGGATGTGGTATTATTTGTATATTCGACAAAGACGGTGAAAGAACTATCAATCTATTTACAGAATAATTAAAGAATGCTTAGAAGAAAAACTAGAAACAAAAACATCAAATTAAATTTTATAAAGTTGTAGGTGTCCTTACATGGTTCCGAATCGTGAAAAGAGATAATCCCATACACAGTCTGCAGAGATGAAATTTATGAGATACGTATGAAGATGTAGTAAAGGTGATAAAATAAGAAATTAAATAATAAGATCAGTTAATGACTGACAAAACATAATAAAATAAAACGAATAGAACGATCATGTTGACACAATGACAGAGAATAGATCAGCATAAATATAATGCAATTTATCAGTCGATAGGGAAGAGAGATTTGGGAGACCTCGTAACAGGTGTCTTGATGATAGAGACCGGAACAGGTGAGATCACGTAATCCTTGAAGGGAAAAGAAGAAGCAAATGTTTTATATCAATAACTTTCTTTCAAATTGACACTATAATTATACTTTTTTACAGCAGAATGGGTGGTTAGATTACTTTCCACAAATTTATATACTTGGACCAGGTACGTTTTGAAATTAAGCTCCTCGCAAGTGTTGTAAACAGAGCGAAGTAAGAATGAGTGTATGTTTAAATATTATTTCTGTGTATTAAGATAATTTGAAATCTTGTGTTAACATGCAATTTAGTTATTTAATTAACTCTTACGAAACTTAGAGCTTCTACGCCTGGCCGGTACGCAACATGTCACATAATATAGACTGAGAAGTTGCCTATGGAATGGGCGAATCCGACAGCTGCAGTTTACGTTATTGCCTGCCAATCTGTGTGCGGAACGCGATACACGCTAGGGCTTTAAATCGAAAACGACAGGATAAATTTACTGTTCAGAGGGTGGAGTTATTGCTAGGGGAGGAATATATTCAACCAAGAAATCTTGTTTAAGGTTTCCTACTCAACAAAGTGAATGTGTTTGTCATGCGCGCGCATATGTATTTGTGACCGGCGTTCAACAAAATCTGAAAATAGTTATTTAGTTTACAAGGTTTAAAAATGAGGTTTCACGGATGTTGAGGCCGGGAATTCAAAACTAATTTATTGCTTCTAATGTGCGCCATTATATTTCAAAATACATTGAATTCGGTGACTCAGGCAGACGTGGCGGACGAATTAGATTCAGGACAGATTTTTTCTAGGAGTTTCGTCCGTTTACACATGAATACTTCATTCCATTTCCTGTATATATTTATGCAATTAATTTTCGTTACATTTAATTTCATCTGCCCTGTGAGGGTGTGACATGAATGGTCAGTCGACACCTTAGTACATGAGACACCTTCAACAATAGGGGCTTCATGTCATCGACATAGTATTACGCCGGACACAAGAAGATTTATTACTGCTTTGAATTTAATGAATGAACATTATCATGCACTGTACAAATGAGACCTTTAAATGTGCTCCGATAAGTTATTATGAATATATCAAGATAAAATACAAATATATCCAAATTATATGTCAACAAAAATTAATCTCTGATAAACTTTAGTTATACATATCGGCCACGATGGTTTAATGGTTCCTTGCCTCTAGTCCCGTGGGTCGTGGGTTCAAATCCGGCCTAGGTCGACGGATTTTTAGGATGGAAAAATCTAAGGGAGCACTCCCCCGAAAGAGAATTTATGCCGTGGGTCTCGAGTTTGAAGATTTTCTCTGTCATAAATGAACCTCAAGTCTAAATTAGTGTTTCTGGGCAAAATTTAACCTTCCTCATGCAAGTAATACCTTAGCTGTCTACTAGATGTCTCGTCGAGGTGATGTGCCGACCACATGCCAATCATTGACATCTGTAGAGAAAATTTAGCTAAATTAATTAACCCTTAAATTGACAAAACACAAATTTCTTCTGATGGTTATTTGAATGTGGCGGACCACAGTGAAAACGGAATCTTCCATAACTGTTATTATTAGATATATTGTACAATTAGATACATATTTAACTGGTTTCTTTTTGTTCGTTTTCTTCTGATTTATTTAAAATATTAAATTAATTAAACCAACTGATGTATCTAAAAGGATACATTACGAATTTAAGGGTTAACCAGGTCAAGAAACCCCCCTCCTAGGGGAGCCACCCATGTCTCTATGAGGATTTACAAACATTTACACAGTTATGAATATAATATAATCAGTCAGCCATTTGCATTATTACTTCTAAGAGTGAAACAAATTAAAGACATTTCAATTCGTACTACCTGTTGATAAAATTAAATGCTTATAGTATCGGATGAATTAAATACAGGCTACGTTATGATATAAGACGTAATTAATTTACATTTAGTCGTATAATGAAATAAAAACTGAAGTTATGAACTTATGTCCACATAATTGAATATCCTTGTTTGGTTACTTGTAAACATATAAATTAAGTTTATCATGATTTATTCAGAGCTATGTTAGAAAATGTTGCGTCCGCTTTCGTGAATATTAATACCTGTAATGATCCATTTCCAGGCCTTTTAATATAATCGTAGAGTACTCAAATGAGAGATAGTATGAAGAATAAAATACTTTCCAACTAAAAATTGTACGTAACAGTCTGTGACTTATGAACAATTTTTATTTCATCATAGTTGTACTTTTCTTTTTGTTTTTAATTATACTTTGAAATTCTACATTTTGTATTCAGTGATCCTACTTTATTCTCATCTTTCTCTTAGTCTTTTTTCGATTTATCTTTGTTTGTATTTTCATACATACTGACATAAATTTACAAAATCAATGGCGTCCATATTTTTATGTAATGGGAATACGAGTAACATACCATTCGGAAGAGACGTAGTGGTAACACTGGAAATTTATTGAAAATTATCGATAAAAATGAAATACATACATTTTTAAAGACATTCCACACGGGCCTGTTTGACCGTATGCGCATATTCCTATTCCACGAATAAAGAAAAAAATAGAACATAAACAAATTTATACATGGCTATATTAATGACACACCTACACTCATGTATAAAAAGGTTCAATGACATTGTTTATGTATACATATATATGGCTTACAAAGTCTGTGTCTACAGTACATATACAATGACACACATCTACACTCATACATTGACATCTTTTAAAATAAATAGAAATTTATATTTGTTCTAACATCGGCATCATTATTACTCAGTGTAAGGTACATATATTAATTGGTGTTTCTAGTATAATCTATCATATTTATACTATTATTATTATTATTATTATTATTATTATTATTATTATTATTATTATTATCATCATCTTCTTCTTCTCCTTCTTCTTATTCCTTCCAAGTATTAAGCCAAGGCCTGTTATGATCCTATAGAAAAATTTCCCTCCAGCATTACATAGGACGGCCCAGAGATCTTCGTCCTCTTGGTATATAATTATAAACAGCTTTGGGGATCCGATTTAAACTCATTCTTTCTAGATGGTGTTTCCAATTTAATTGGTACTATTTAATATATTCCAAAATTGGCGTAGTCTTCAATTCTTTTAAGATATCGGTGTTCCTTTTCCGATCCCATCTGGTGTAACCCGCTGTTCTCTGCTGCGCATGAATCTCATTTCACAAGCCATTATTCTGCTTTCATGTTGTTCTTTTTAGTGTCCATGCTTCACTACCACAGGTCAACACTGGTCTAGCCAAAGTGTTATATAAACGTAATCTGGTTTTTTTTTGTACAAGGGATGGTTTCATAACTTGATTAATAATTCCCAAACTTTTATTATAACTAGTAATTTTTTCAGGAATATCCTTTTCATCCCAGATAGAGAGATAATATCCAAGATATTTAAATTGATTAGATCTCTCTAAAATTTTATTCTGGAGACAGATTTACTTTTTACTTTGTATGGGGTCCTTCCCATGAAATGCCATAATTTTAGTTTTGTTAATTGATATGTCCATATTAAATTTGGCACTTATTTTTTGTAAATTATAAATTGATCATTGCAAATCATTTTCGGAAAGTGCCAGAAGAGCTAAATCGTCTGCAAAAAGGAAAGCATCGAGTTTGAGGTTCCTATTGATGGGTATATATCCTCGTTGTGTTTTTCCTCCATTCGTTTATTAATTTATTCATATATATATATATATATATATATATATATATAATGAAAAGCACCGGTGAAAGTCCACATCCCTGTCTTACTCCAGTGCTGATCTTTTCCCAAGAAGATAATTTGCCATCTTGTTTATCAGAGATTTCATTATCTTTATAGATGTTGAAGATATTAGTACTATATTGTTGTGGAACGTTATCATCAGCTAAAATTTGTAGTAATATATTTGTCTAATTTGTCAAAAGCCTTTATGAAGTCAACGAAGGCGATATGAGTTTCTATCATTATTATTATTATTATTATTATTATTATTATTATTATTATTATTATTATTATTACTGTTATTATTATCATCGTATAAAATGTTGTTTATACATGCAATTTGCATTTTAAGATTTAATATTTTTTTTAACTCCTTATAATTAGTATAGTGTATATATCATCTATATTGTCAAATATGTATTTGTAATTTGTTCTGTTTGAGTGGCGTTATAGCCTTAACTCTGCCAGAATAAATAAAACATTTATTATTATTATTATTATTATTATTATTATTATTATTATTATTATTATTATTATTATTATTATTATTATTATTATTAAAAATACCACGTGTTTAGATAAAAAATAAACATAAATTAAATAAATTCTGTCACTTTGTAAGATATTAAAAAATCTAGATACAAGAATAGACTTACAAAGAACCCACACACACACACGCACACACGCACACACGCACGCACGCACGCACGCACACACACACACAAGCATTTAAGTTATCCATCCCCCCATCCTGCACACAGAAAATGCACTAAAAGGCTATTCAACTAAGACAATTTAATGTATAACACAACTGAAGATCGGAAACGCTAAAGAGAAGACAATAAAAAGTTAAGTATCAACACAATTTTATTTGAAATTTTGCAGTAATCTGCTACCTACGTTAATTAATTACGACCTTGAATTTCATTAATCAGTAACTAATTTAATATTACGTCGTTAATCTGTATAAGCCACTTCGAAATATTTGTTTATTACGAAAAAACAGGAATTCTGTATTAAATCTTTGAATTAATTTTAATTATTCTAAGACAGTTCATACACAGGGTGTTATTGGACTTTTACTGATGAAAGTTTAGCAACGATAGGTCATATAGAGACAATTGTTTGTTTGTCAAGTAACATATAACTTACTCTCATTAAGTCGTTTATGATTTTTTTAGCATAGTCAGGGTGCCTGTTACGCCACATAACCAAATTCAAAGTTTTTTTGTGCTGCATGTCGAAATTATGGTGTATGAAACTCCAGTTGCCACCAGAGTTAAGTTGATTTTGCTAATCAATTATGCGTTTCAAACATAATCCTATCAACCTCGACAGAGTTTGACGATTATTGTTGCTGCCAAAAGATAGAGCAGATACAAGCATTGTGTTTTAATTTGGTTCAGATCAGTTGATATCTTCCGGTCGCGCATAACCTCCAAAATTTGCCAAAATGTTTGGTATTTAATAATATAACATCCAGAGTATTTATTGTCATATCATAAACGTGCTTAGCAAAGATCAGCAATACCTATTTGATATTTCAAGGGCAATAAAATCAGGAACATGTAAAGAAGATTTGGCTGCACGAGATCCTGGGCACTTATCACATTCGAGATGGTTGACAAAAGCAAATAGAACTCTCAGATTGTACATAAGTGAAGAAACCCCTCATCCGAACTTCAAGAACTAGTTTTGTTTATATTGAAGTCAAACATGCCAATGTGTTCTACTATGAAAACAAGTAATTTGTCACTTTACAGACGGCCCTAAACTTGTTTACCAAGCAACACAATCTTCTAGGTATTTGCCAAAACCTTTGCTTGAAGTTGTCGACCCTTGTGATAGAAAGGAATGAGTTTTTTCGCCCACCCGGAACACTTACTGTTAGCCATTACTCAAGATGACAAGAAACACATAAGAGAGCTCGGACTTCGAAGAATTCTGAAGGCAAGGCAGATAGATGCAAGAAGGAAAACTGTAAGAACATTCACGCCACCAAAAATCAACTTCAATGCGCAAGAATACTCAGAAATGATCAACTGAATGGACTGTGAATTATCTTCTCCCCCATTGTTGGCAGAAATCAGTGACGACGAGATCAAATCGCACATCGACAGTGACTCAATCCCTGACTGGAACATTACTTTCAAGCAATTCTCAGTTCATACGAAGGCTGTTGGACGCTGTGTAAAACTCGTCATAGAAGCCTTTGGAAAAGTTTGTGGAGTTGAATTTTGAGACGAATTATAAGAACCACTCTGCTGCTCAGATCATCCATGCCTAACTTCACCAGCAAATCAGTCTTCAAAGTACCTTCGGCTACAAAATAGAGAACAGTACTAATGGAAAGGTTCAATTAACATGGACTATTCATTCAGAACTGTTTTTTTTATAAAAGTAAGTTGATTGTTTAAAATTATACTGTAACTTAAATATCTAAGCTTTTTAAATATATGCAAATCGAAAAGTACCATACCCGTTGTTACTGTTATCACCCATCATGTCCCAAGCCTAACTATCTTTTTTTAGGTACTGCTTTTCTATAGCATTGGGGTCATTGCGCGACCGGAAGTTGTTAATTTATTCACACCATAATAAAACACAATGTTCTTATGTTCAAAAATAAAAACACTAACTATTACGTTAAAAAAAAGTATATTAAGATATAAAAAAAAACTCGTAGAAATGTGAAATTTTCAATATTTTGGAAAATTTTAGGCCCTATGCGCAACTGAAAGATATCAACTGATCTAAACCAAATTAAAACACAACGTTTTTAGGCTCTATTTGAAGACGTTACAAACTATTACATTACGAAAACATCTAATTAAAAAATAAAGAAATAATCGCAAAAATTGAGTTCTTTTCATATTTTGTCAAACTTTAGAGCCTTTGCGCGACCGGAATATGTCAACCGATTTTGATATTTTTATATATTTTTTGGTCTATATAATTCACAACTTTTCCGCGCTATTACAACTTCGAAATAAAAACATGAGTTTCTTCGGTCCACCCTAGTGTACATGCGAAAAAAACTCTTTAGATTCTATCATTCCTAACAGTTTGTCTTAAAGTCAAAGGCCCGTCACGCAGGATCTCATAAACAAAGCGAACTCCTCAGCAAATCCAAGTTATGGTCCGATCTCGATGGTTTGCGGATTATATATTTCTTTTGTTAAATTGAGGAACTTAGATTTATTTGTGACGATGACTGTGCATTGTCCAGTGCGCTGTAAACTAGAACTGGTTTTGCATCCTTGGTGACTATCATTATGGGGTTCACCCTACGCGGCGTTGTGTTTGTCTGCTATAGACATGGTTTTAAGAGAAATTAAAATGGCACAAACTTTGAATAAGATTTCGTAAACTGCACTGCCGACCACCCGAGAATTTATTGTTTTAAAAATATTAAGAATAATTAGATGGTAGTGAAATATTAAACGGTGAGGCGGTCGGAATGCTGACAGCCGAAATGAGCCACGCAATTCTTGATGATTTTTTTGTGGGTCATATATATACATATATATGTATATTTCCATTTTCAGTACGCAGCTAAATTTCACATGCTAATGTATTACCGTGTCGGACTGCAGAGAAATAAATTTATGATAACCATTTGAATATTGTTATATAATTTGACACAAATTTAAACAATTTCTACTCAAATAATTCTTATTACTGCATTAAAATATTAAATAAATTAAACTAATAAATCTTATACATTGTCAATTTAAAGGTTAATTACATTGTATTATATACTTTGCGACAAACCAAACATGCCGGTGACTAGAGTCACTAGAGAGTTATTTCGGGTTTCAACACTTATAATCGTCGGACTTCGCTGATTTTTTGGAGAATACCTTCCTCGGTTTATTTGTTTACTATATACTAAATTTCATTGTGAAACATGAAATATTGCGACCGCCAGAGCGATTTTTAATTGTTTCTTTCAGGTGAACTCCTATGCCTAGTGGTCCGATTTTTATGACCTAACATTTTTAATTAATTGCTATATGCCAAAATTGCTTTCAATGAAACAAAAATTGCGGTTGCTAGGGTATTATTGGACACACATACATGCACATGCACACTCACACTCACGCACACACACGCACACACACACACACACACACACACACACACACATATATATATATATATATATATTGGTCATGATCACATTCGCTGTCTACTATATATAGGATCGGTCAAGATTAAAAATACTTTGATGAGAACAATCTCAATAGCTTCATTCCTTCGGAATTCATTAAAACTCAGTCATGATATTTATAAAAAATAACGAGTAAAAATATGAAACTGCTCCAATAATTTATATTCGCTCTGAATAGTGGCTATTTGAATTAAAATGCTATAATAAACTTGCAGATCATTTAATTGAGCAAGGTGAATATATTTCAATTGCAAATCAGACAGATTAATAGAAGACATAAATAAGGAGATAAGTAAACAAAGAGACCCTGGAGATTGTGGAGTTATCAGAGAGTTACAATTGACATCACTCCCTGTGGACCGGGGGCGTATTGTTGGGGCGGAGATAACGGAGCAGGCAAGATGCTGCCGGTAATCACCCCCACGGGGGTAATATTACTTTCTACCCTCCAACTCTACACCTATCCCATCCCAAAAACTATACCTATAGCAGCTTTGTTCTTCTCCGAAAATCCATTCTATTGCCAAGATTTTGTAAAAAGAACTTAACCAATTATCTAATGAAATGGAAAAAAATTAGAATAAATAGAGCACTCTTATTATCTATACAAACGACTGGCGTTCTAATGTTTTAAAATATTGTATTTAAATAGTATGTACTGTAGGCCCATTACAGTGGTCGCCACAGTGTTTAGCTGTGTGGCCGCGACCATAAATAACATAAAAAAACTTAAAAGTAAAAAATAATTAATGCTTCGATTTTCGAAAGAGATTATTAACAAATAAAAACTTCATACGTACGAAGAATAATCAATTATTATTCTAAAACGAGATAAAGATTTTCTGGAATCTAAATTCTAGTTTTGTCAACTAACGTTTAGATTTAATGCTTAAAATATGTAATAATATTTCTAAAACGTGCTTCATATTTTCTGAAAAAAAGGTGTATTCTAATGCCGTCTATTAAACTTTTCGAGCTTTGGTTTTTTTTTAAATATAGTAAAAATCAATTTAAATAAGTATGATAATTTGATTTTAAAATTTAGTTTCATACTGTTAAGATTTAGTTAAATGTATTATTCTGGCACAAAATGTCAGTTTTATGGAGAAATGTTATTTTTAAGAACGTGTTGCTAAATTAACAGCCGCCTTTCCCCTAAGTTAAAAGTTTAATATGTTGATTTGCTGTATTAAACAGTTCTTAACAAACATATGACGACTATTTAAATACACCTGAGAGAAACAGTTTATAATGCAATCGTCACGATAAATGTAATTATTTTATAATATCTAGTGTTATTTACTAATCATATCAGAATGCATTGAATTTCGACTGACCCATCGTCACTCCCGTATTTTTTGTTACGTTTATGGCACCCGCTAGATTTAACAACATGTTAACTAACATATTTTTGTACAAAAATTATTAGCGAAACGAAAAAAAACAATTTTAGCGTATCGTCAATAAGCAAAATGTTAGTAAACTTCTAACAGTTGTTCATGAAACCGGCCCCGAAAGTGAAACGCTTTAAAAACTTATGCAGAAATGATGCGATTCTAAAGTAACTCCCTACTTTTGGAAGCATTTTATTATCTAATTTTATCTGTTAAGGGAAACATGGCTTACAAGATACAAGAAGATCAAGTAGTTGATATCTCTGTTTGATTATACCGTGAACAGATATGCACCAACATTATTGTGAATGCGCCAATGGGAGAAGGACTGTCGGTTGCTGTTCTCATGTAGCTGCAATCATATATTACCTAGCAAATGGAAGATATTTGTCCAAAATTTTACGACCAGCTGCGATTCTGAGTAAATTGTTGGCAAAGAAGAATACAACTGCCATCATCAATGATGATAGCGACGATGATTAAGGGAGGCAGTGAAAATCTTCATCGGCCAGTAACGTAAATGACACAGCACCAAAAATTGATCGAAAGTATAATTATATTGTAGGAAATCTTAATAAAAGTTAGACAAAATGTGCAAAAAATTGTATTTTAATTTTTTTTTAAACTACGCTCCACCTCTTCGATCGACTTGGAAAAATTATATGTTGTAGAAAGAGGTCCGATTGTCTAACAGAAAAAAACTCGTAATTGTATCTCGTGAGCGAGTGACCGAAAAAAAACACGAAAACTAAAATAACTGTTTCAGGTAGTTACGTTCGTGAGATTGAGTTCTGGATTTTTGCTGTGAATCGCCTTGAATATCTTTACAACAAATATTTTTTTCCATAAAAATCGGTCCAGCAGATCCTGAGAAAAAAGTCTTCACCAAAAATACTAGTTGTATTTTTATCTTTGTTCCCAGTGCAGCTACAGGATCGAAATTTGTTGTGAGTTTGTACCCCATCGGACGCAACTTTTGGCCAAAATTTGGAACGAATACGCGTGGGGGCCGCTCACCCCTAACTTAGCCGGCTATGGCCTTCGTGTTGAATTATACAATATACAGTAATAATTTACTGTTAAACATGATTTTGTTTTCACTGATATCCGACACATTTATATAACTGGTATGGTAAATTAATATTTCACCAATTTAAAATTTGTTTTTAACAATTAATTTTTAACTTTCGTCCATAATTTTAAAATAACGCCCGCACCATCAGATGCTACTAAGGACGATTCTTACATCCTGTATGCCTGAAAATCCACCCCTAACCCCAGTAAAACCCAGGAATAGGAGCATTACAAGTTTACGTGATCTTGGATAGGAGCACGACCTTCCACGTGCTTGCTTAGGGGGCAGGTCGTAATTTGTGAATGTGTATGGCTTTTAATTCGCCGAGGTGAACGTGCGGCAAGAAAACTGCGATAACTTACGTTAAAAAAAGAAAAAAAACATTGGCTGGGAATTTCTGGAATAAATTTCCCTCTGCAATGCATATCTTAAAGCTGGTGTATTCATATATTTTTCAACCTTTATACATGCTACATGATTCCGAAAATGTAGGAAGTTAATACATACCGGAACGTTTGTCTAGGACAAACATATCAAGGAACGGCAGCACTGAGGAAGACATTAATCGACATATTAAGTTCGAACATTTGGTAGAAACTATTTCACATTAAACATTTCGTCACGCAGGAATTTATTTAAATTTAGCGAATTCCTCAGCAATACTTGTAAATTTCATTGTAATCACAATTGAGGTAACTAGTATTTTTTTTTAAATCAGTCTTCCTCAGTTAAAGTGGATTTTTGTTTCAAAAACTTCGCAATTAGTTAAAACCATGTAGGCCTTTCAGAACATGTTCTGATACTGATGTTGGCGTATAAATTGTATAACGGATTCAAATATACCCACTTCTAACGGTGGAATTTCGCTGGTTTTCGGAGAATATCGCATTATTTTAATAGCATTATTGATTTTCGTTGCGAAACATCGAACAGTGCGACAGCTAGACCGATTTTTAAATTTTCGTTTCAAATGAACATACAATTGTCCGATTTTGCTGGTTAGCAAACTCGGGACTTATTTCTTTAATTGGTAGTCATGTGTCAAGTTAATTTCTGAGAAAACAAAATTCCAGCCGCTAGAGAGTTAGAACACACACATATATATATATATATATATATATATATATATATATATATATAAAGATAATTTTCGGTGCCTACTTGATGGTGATGATCTGTAAAAACAATTAACATATTTTAACAACCAGAATAGCTTCATTTCTTCGGCATTCGCTAAAAGTAAATGGAGATTGGTCCGAAGCGGAAAATTCATGAATTAATATTATCATTCTATTCATAGATGAATACAACCAATGGGGAATGACATTAAATTAAAAAAAAACTCGTGAGCTGCGTAAACAGGACGGATTAAAGTTAGAGTGGTGTAAGTCGTATCAGTGTTGTCCATAAATTAACATAATGCAAAAATGCTCTAATAAATTCGAGAACAAAAATATATTGAGGTTATAATTTTAGTAGAAACACGTTATCTTAGAGGCTTAACCCTTAAATTGGCGAAACACTAATTTTTCGAGCCAGTTGTATTAAGGTATCGTACAGCAGTGTAAACCAAACCACGTAACACTAGGTTATTACAGTATATTATGTAAATTAAACACACCATTTTAACCCATTGGAGACTTTTAACGAGTCTCCCTCGTGAGCAGGTAGAAAGTCCAAACAGCCCCACAACGAGGTAGACTCGTTGTTGTGTTATAACCCCCACTGTAAGACGTTAGGTTTCTTTAGTGGTTTACATTTTCGGTTCACCATCAGTAAAATGTGTTGTTTGTTTATGTAAAGTAAATATGTATAGGCCTAGTGTATTGTATAGTTTATTTTAGTTATTATTTATAGAATAGTAGACTATAGTTGTAGGCATTTATTACGGTAAATATAAGTGAATATAAATTCAGTGCTTATTTGTTAAAATTCATAGTTTTAATTTAAAATTAATTTTTTTTCTTGCAATATGTGCGTAAATAGGAGAGAGAACGTATTGCTTTTGAGAAACTAAGTGAAGTAGTGGATGAAATATATGTGACAGTGATTGTAGTGAATTATTATGGAACGAAGATTCGGACGATGAAATAATATACAGTGACAACGTAACCGTGCATGCTACTGATGGTAGAAATATTAGGTGAGTTTCGTCCAGTTTTTATCTATAGTATTTTATAATTTACAGGTCGATATATAACTATGATAATTAAAGAATATACGAAGAACTTTTCCTGATTTTATAATGTATAGGTCTATGCTTATTTTATTTCATATATTTATTTTTATTATGTACAGTATTATATTGCGTTTGTTATTTTTTTCGGTCTTGTTTGAACATATGATTTGTGTTTACTTTCAAGGCAATGTCCGAGCACTTTTACAAAAGATGGTTTCTGAATTGTTTGTCAACTTTCACAGCCTTGAAAATAACAAAACATAACGGTTTACAATGCACAAAAGAGGGTAGCAGGTAGGCCACATTCCTTTGCTATTCGTAAAAGTACAAGATACTAAAAGAAATTCAGGGGTAAACAAAATATCTGAAATCATAAGTGATAGAACAGAGTATGTGTATTTAAAGTCCAGCGCAGCCGGAGTAGCGGCGCGGAGATTTAAATGGGTTCCCAGTGAACATGCTAGGCACTTTAAACGTGTCTCCAATGGGTTAAGCAACCTCTCCTCGTTCGTTTCCCTATTTTTTATTAAAAAAAGTATATGTAAATTAAACCAATGTAACTTACAGGCTATTTTGCCAATTTAAGGTTATAAATAAAACAATTCAACCTAGTAGTAATTCTGCTAAATGAGTCAGCAATCAATCTGGGATGCGAATCTGTCCAATTAAAAACACGTATACCAGTAAATGTGATAAAACAAGACTCGTTGATCCCGACACGAGTTTTGCCCTTTAAGATTATTTGATTTAAAATTGTCAAATGCACTGCAAAATAGTTACAATTTTACTGCTGACTAAATTCCATCACTGTAATTTTAACCCGTCCAACTATAGGTAAACGCCTTGGAAATGAACCTGCACCGCAGACCACTTTTACGTTCTGCGCAGATTGACAGTAGTAAGTGTCAGTGTTAGATCTTCTTTCTACCAGTACACGTTTAAACGCCTTGGAAATGAACCTGCGCCGCAGACCACTTTTACGTTCTGCGCAGATTGACAGTAGTAAGTGTCAGTGTTAGATCTTCTCTCTACCAGTACACGTTTATTCGATTTTCTTCATTCATTAACTCCCTGTCGGAATGTGACTAATGTAACACAAACTATTTGAACGGCCACCAACTGATATTTTCTCCGCTTAGTCCGGTAGCATAAATACTACATAGTTCCAGGGTTCATTTATAATGTCTAGACCTATAATGGAGTTCCTCAGCAAGTCGAATATATGGTCCTATTTCACTGTACTGTTTAATGTATCATATTTATTTTGATAGTTAAATCATACTAATCCAGTTTCGGTGCGAGGAAAAAGAAACTGCAGCCACTAGACTAATTTCCAAATTTTGGTTTCAGGGTAAATCTCCATTCTAATGCTCCGATTATGTTGATTAAGGACCTCTATCTTACGTTATGTATTCAAATCTAACTGCAGATTTCTGGTGCTACAAATAAAAAATGGAGGCCGATAGAGCGATTTTTAAGCTTTGAGATAAACTTTCACTCCTAATTATCTGATTATGCTGATTTATGGAGAAAAAATTTCTCATTTTATTTAAATATTATATATGAAGTTTTGTTTCGAAATAATAAACTTCTGTTGAAAGAGCGATTTTTAAATCTTCGTTATAGGTTAACCCACATTTCTAATACTCAGTTTTTGTTGGTTAACAAACTCGACCCGTTTTCTTAATTTACTATAGTATGCAGAGTTTGTTCCGAAAAATAATTGCGGCCGCTAGTGTACTCACTCGCTCACTCACTCACTCACACTCATTCACTCAAACTCACACAAACACACACGCACGCACATTTATAATATATATAACTTCATGGAGCTACAGGCCTAGAAAGGCTTTAGCTTTTCAAAAGGATGCTGGCTTCATATCCACATGTGCTACTTACAGGTGGAGATCATCTAGCTAGTATTGGGGAGACTTGTAATCAGCATGTAAAGTTCCGCAGCCGTTACAGCTGATTGTCTCAACCTGGAGCTGCTACTTACTGTAGCTACCCAAATTCCTCACGATGCTAAGTGGGCACCGGTACTTAACTGACGAAATTTCATGAGAAATTTTCTTTTCCCATAGGGACTCGAACCAGCGAAAGTCCCTAGTTCTGTGCCAAGATGATCTGCTTTAAACTTGTCGATTATAAATTATGGAATTAAGAAAAAAAAAAAAGAAAAAAACATCATGAGTATAACCTTAATTGCTACCCTCATTCAGAATTCGCTAAATGAGTTTATATGTGATGTGGAAGGAAAATCAAAACTTCATTTGAAAATAAGGAAAGGGTTTTATAAAACTTATTTATTATAAAGCAAACATTTAGAAGTAGAAATTAACGAAGATGGAAAACAAGTTTATGAACTCAATAAAATAATTATTAACGAGCTTTCGATTATTATAATGATATGTGAAGTATAATAATAGCTTTATTTTACCTTAAGGCCTTGTCTACCACTCAACCAGGTTTAAAAAATACAAACAAAAAAAGTCTTAAATCTAAATTACAATATATACATAAACGATTATAAGTTATGAATACAATACAATTAATATTTATAATGTATTTTGATTTACTCTAAATTTAACGAATTAAATATATAATATGTACAAGATGGTATACACACATACAAGAGGAAAACTAACTAACTCACTGGCACTATCGGAAGTGTAATTCCATAGCCGAACGTACTGTACATATGCTCCGCATACATCCCTATTATGAGCTAATGTTTTCCAAATATCCCCTGTGTACCATTGTTAATGTTATTTTCCACCTCATTCTTTACCTGCCTATTGGGCGCTTTTCCTCCGGTTCCTACCCAAGGAGTCTCCATGTCCTCATTAATTCCCCATTCCTACCACATGTCGTGCCCACCGAAGTCTACGAGACTTCTTCTTCTTCTTCCTCCTTTCATGTGATAGACCTAGTGGTCTGTTACGGTCTCAATCCAACGTTTGAAGGGTCTGCCCAAAGATCTCTTGCCTGGTGGCTGGTAATTTAAGATCTAACGTGGTACTCTTCTTCTGCTAATTCTTCGTAGGTGAGATTTCCAGTTGTTTCTGTATTTTTGTACATATTCCAGGACTGATTTTGTTTGTAATTCTTTGAGAATGTCAGAATTCCTTTTATGGTCTGTCCTTGAATAGCCAGCAGTACGTCTCATAAATTTCATTTCTGCCGCAGTTAGTCTTTGTTCATCTACACTGCGAATTGTCCAGACTTAACTGTTCTTATTAAATCTGGTTTCCCATAAATATCATGTAGCTAACTGTTAAGTAGTCTTCTCAATTCACCTATCGCTTTGCCTTTCTTTGGCCCAAAACATTTAGTAAGAACTTTATTCTCAAATAATCATAATATTTTCACCTCCCTTAAAATAACGGTCCATGCTTCCCATCCATGTAATATAGCTCGGATAAAAACAAATATATTTTTAGTTTAACGTTTTTTTTTACAGAAGTTGGGACGTAATGCATAATAGGATGCATTTGCCGAATTGAACCTATGTTTAATTTTTTCTGCACCTTCTTCCCGTTAGTAATTATTGTTTCCTATGTATTTGGATTCAGCCACTTCTGCAAAATTTACCTCATTTGTTGTTAAGTGTTCATTTCCATTATATAATGTATTTCTATGTGTGAACATATATTTAGTTTTATTGATGTTTACTTTCACCCCAATTTCTTAGTGTTACTCAATCCATTGTGTGTGCTGTCTCCTAGTTATCGCCTAATAATACTACTTAATCAGCATACAGAAGATGAATGCAGTTTTTCATATATAGTAAGAAGCAAAATAACATTTCAAAGAGATCTCTTGTACATAAATACATTAAAAGGTATTTTGAATAAATGACTAACTTTTAACTCACTGGCACTATCGAACCCATAGATTAATGCTCTCGTGGACATAAACACTCCACACATCCGTATCCTGAGCTAATGTTTTCCAATCATCTCCTGTAAAATCTACTTCCCTCGAATCATGATTAATGTTATTCTCCCACCACATCTTTGGTCTACAAACTGGGTGTTTTCTTTCTGGTTTTCCTAAATAAGCTTCCATGCATCTCCTTCATCCCTCATTCGTGCCACATGTCCTGCCCATCGCAGTCTACGAGACTTAATATTTCTTGTTATGTATATGGCTCCTATAAAGACCATGTAGCTCACTGTTATGTAGATTTTCAATAATGCACTCTTTAAATATATTCAAACATTTTCTTTCTACAGATCTCAAAATAATTCTAGAGTAAAATTTCGTGATGCTACATTTTGATTATTGTGACATCTTATTGACCAACAATAACGATGAAACAGCGCATCAATTTCAACGTATTAATAATATGTTATCGCATAATTATATTTTCAATATTCGTATATACATGACCATCGGACACGCCGTAGCGTAGTGGTTAAGGCAATACGCTACATGCCAGAAGGTCGAGGGTTCTAGTTCCGGTGGGGGTCAGGATTTTTAAAACTGACCTAAATCTTCTGGCGGCACTATGACCCTGAGGTCGACTCAGCCTCTAATTTAAATGAGTACCAGACGCTTGTTCTGGGGGTATAGGCGGCCATCACGCAGGGCTGACATCAAGTGCCGATTATCCAGAAAAAGTGGGAGCCTTAACCTCCTACTACCCCAAGGACCTGCTGAGGGCTGTAGTGGGATCACTTTACTTTATATATGACCATATTTCTTCATACTTTGGGAACTATGTTGGCACCATATTCACGATCGTAGAAAAATGTATTCTCTTAATATTTTATTGAAAATTATACACACTCCTGAACCAAGCTACTTACTATCTCTTATCTTCCGATCGTAATTTACGTTTACGATCGCACCAGAACTTCGCACAACACAGACCTCCCATTATTTTTATTCCTATACCGTATCTACTGCTAAACTCCTTACTACAAGATAATAGGGACTGTCGGATATTAGCTTCGTTTAAAACAAATTTAAATCTCTTTCTTTTGTGATTTGCCTTTCGACGGATTAATTGATATTTCTGATTTTTTCGCTTCTCTAATAATATTGACATGATTCATTTTAATATTAGTTTTCGTTTGTATAAATATTTATTTATAATATTTATTCTATGTTATGATTTTATATAATATTTCTGTGTTTATTATCTTCCACTGGTTGAGTAGAAGAGAAGGACTTATTGCCTTAAAACTGTCAGTTTAAATACATTGTTAACATTAAATACAAGTAATAAGAATGATCTACTGTCGACAGAAATTGACGTTTTGAGGAGATCGACTAGAAATTCTATATTAGAAAACATTACGAAAAAATGAATGCTCGGATTTCTATATTAAAATTGTTTACAAGCAATTATAATGATTTGGACACTCAAAAGAATAAGAATTTCATAGAAAATAATTTCTAAGCTGATATTTGAATAAAAACCGGAAGCGAGAGAAAAAAAAAATGTCAAAAAATACGTGTGCGAATGTTATTGATGCATGACGTAGAAAGATAGATTGGATGGAGTGCAAGAACAAAATAAAATTAAAATATTAGCTTACAGGATGATATATATTGCATTGTAAAACCCGTATAATAATAATAATAATAATAATAATAATAATAATAATAATAACTAATTCACTTGCACTATCGCGAACCCGGAGGTTCATGGCCGCACGGACATAAGCTCTCAATAATAATTAATAATAATAATAATAATAATAATGATAATAATATTAATAATAATAATAATTTTATTTATATACAGATGTTTAATGTTTACACTTCTTTCTGTGCCTAAAGTTTTATTTTCCTTCTCCACTCGTCTCTATCCATCCACTCCATGTCCTCCAGTCCTCTTGTTCTCATTCGAGTCATTTCTTGCATCCACGAGTTTCGAGGTCTTCCTTTCCTTCTTCTTCCAGATGGACACCATTCCAATGTTTTTTCTGGGTAACCTTTCTTCTTGAATTCGTTGTACATGCCCATATCAATTTAAATGCTTATCTTATATAATCTACTATTGCATATCTAATATTCATTTTTTCTCGTATAACAGTATTTTTTTTTTATTTTGAATATATTGCTGCTCTCCTTATGAAATACATTTCCATCGACATAAATTTTTTGTTGAATTTACAAACTTCAGCTCCATCATATGTGACAGTACTTCTCACTACTGAATTATATATTTGTAATTTATTTTTTCTGGTTATGTGTCTTCCATAAGACTCCATTTATCATTGCTGTTATTGCTCTACCTTTATTTATTCTGTTCTTAATATCACTTTCTTGTTTATCCTTTTTATCTACTTTTACTCCCAGATATTTAAATTCTTCACATCCTCTAATATACGCCTTTTGATCTTCTAATATTACATCTTCGGTTTCTGCTCCACATACCATTTAAAATGTTTTTTTTAAATTTATTTTCAAACCCCAGTTATCGTATTCGTCCAATAATTTTCTGGACATAAACTCCATGTCTTCACATTCTTGAGAAAGTATTATCCGGTCATTCGCAAATAACAGTGTGTATATTGTATCCCTTGATCCATCTCAACTGGTACTCCCATTCCTGAACATTTGTTGCTCCGGTTTGACAGTGTTTTATGTATAAATATCTTAATCTTTAAATAATGTGGGTGATATGCTACAACCTTGACGAAGTCCTTTTGTTACTTTATTTTTTCTGATTAAATAATAATAATAATAATAATAATAATAATAATAATAATAATAATAATAATATAATAATAACAATTTTATTTTTATTTATATACAGAATTTTAATGTTTACACATCTTTCTGTGCCTAAAGTTTTATTTTTCTTCTCCACTCGTCTCTCTCCATCCAATCCATGTCATCCAGTCCTCTTGCTCTCATTCCAGTTCTTATTTCCTGCATCCATGAGTTTCGAGGTCTTCCTCTCCTCCTTCTTCCAGGTGGACACCATTCCAATGTTTTCCTGGGTAATCTTTCTCATTGCATTCGTCGTACGTGCCCATACCAATTTAATTGCTTATACCATATATAATCTACTATTAAATAACCAATATTATTTTTTTCTCTTATGACAGTATTTCTTATTTTGTCTAACTTTGAACATCTTGCTGCTCTCCTCAAGAAATCCATCTCCATCGACATAAGTTTTTGTTGAATTTCCAAACTTCAGCTCCATATGTGACAATACTTCTCACTATTGAATTATACATTTGTAACTTATTTTTCCTGGTTATATGTCTGTTCCATAAGACTCCATTCATCATTGCTGTTATTGCTCTACCTTTATTTATTCTGTTCTTAATAACACTTTCTTGTTTATCCTCTTTATCTAATTTTACTCCCAGATACTCAAATTCCTCACATCCTCTAATATACCCCTTTTCATCTTCTAATATCAAAACTTCGGTTTCGGCTCCACATCCCATATAAAATGTTTTTTCTAAAATTATTTTCAAACTACCGTTATCGTATTCGTCCAATAATTTTCTGAACATAAACTCCATGTCTTCATATTCTTCAGCAATTATTATCCGGTCATTCGCAAATAACAGTGTATATATTGTATCTGTTGATCTATCTCCAATTGGTACTCCCATTCCTGAACATTTTTTGCTCCACTTTGACAGTGCTTTATGTACAAATATCTTAAATAATGTTGGTGATATGCTACAACCTTGACGAAGGCCTTTTGTTACTTTAATTTCTTTTGATATATATTTTCCAATTTTAATTTTAGATACTGCATTTTTATATACATTTTTATTGCATTAATAATTGTATCGTTTAAGACCATATCTTCTAATGCTTCCCACAACTTTTGTAAAGGTACAGTGTCATATGACTTTTCTAAATCCACAAATGTGAAATGAACTTGTTGGTTGTTATTATTCGTCTTTTCAATCAATTGTTTTACCACAAATATGTGATCAATTGTAGATCTCTCAGACCTAAAATCTGCTTGTACTTCATTTTCCTTGTGTTTATAATTTTCTTCCAAATAGTATTTGATTATTTTTCCATATATACGGCTAAAAACATTCATTACGGTGTTTCTTCTACAATTATTGCACTCATCCTTTCTTCCTTTCTTATGAATGACCGATATCAACCCAATTTTCCATTTTACTGGTACATCTTCTCCGTTTAGGCATCTCTCAAAAATGCTCCGTAACAATTCAAATAATTTCCTTGTACCACATTTAATTAATTCTGGATGTACTCCTTCTTCTCCACAAGTCGTTCCATTCTTTAAACTTCCAATTGCTATCTGTACTGTTTCAATATCTAAATGTATACTCGTTTTGTTTTGATCATCAGTTTCCTCTGCAATTCCACTTAAAAATTCCAAACGATCTTCAGTCAATAGCTTGCTTAAATATAATTTCCATTCATTTAAAGAAATTCCCAGAATATTGATTTTATTGTGTCCTAATTACTTACTTACTCACTGGCCTTATAGAACCCATAGGTTCATGGCCGCACGGACATAAGCTCTCCATACATCCCTATCCTGAGCTAATGCTTTCCAATCATTCCCTGTATAATCTACTTCCCTCAAATCATAGTTAATGTTATTCTCCCACCTCATTCTTAGTCTACCAACTGGGCGTTTTCCCTCTGGCTTTCCTACAAGAAGCTTCCATGCAAGTCTTTCATTCCCCATACGTGCAACATGTCCTGCCCATCGCAGTCTACGGGACTTAAATCTTCTTATTATATCTGGCTTCCTATAAAGACCATGTAATTCACTGTTATGAAGTCTTCTCCATTCAGCTGTCTGTTAATCTCTCTTTGGTCCAAAAATTTTCCTAAGAACTTTATTCTCAAATACTCGTAATCTCCTTTCCTCCCTTAAAGTAAGAGTCCATGTTTTGCATCCATATAATACTCGTATAACTGGTAGAATAATAGTTTTATATATTTTCAGTTTAACGTTTTTTGAAAGGAGTTGGGACATCAAGAGTCTCTGCAATGCATAATAGCATGCATTTCCAGAATTGAGCCTATGTTTAATTTCTTTGTGCATCTCATTCCTATTTGTGATTATTGTTCCTAGGTATTTGAATTCAGCCACTTCCTCAAAATTTCCCTCATTTGTCATTATCTGTCCATTTCCATTATTTAATGAATATATACGTGTGACCATATATTTAGTTTTATTGATATGTACTTCCAGTCCTAATTTCTTAGTGTTACTCAATAGTGTGTGCGTGTTGTCCTTTAGTATCTCCTCGCTATCGGCCAACAATACTATATCTTCAGCATAAACTAACAGCTTATTAATACCATTGAGTTGTAAGCCTTTCTCATTCTCCAAAGATTTAATGGCATGCTCTAGTACAAAATTAGTAGTAATAGTAGTAGGACTTTATTAGACAAAAAGTAAGCTATTTACAATATTATTTACAAATATGGGTCGCACGGGCAGTACGCCGTACGTGCTGTTGACAGTCCGTTATAATAAAGTAATAATTGGTACTAGTGTAAAGAAAAATAAACAACAAAAACAGCAATAATATTGCAATTACATAAAGAAAACACAATAATATTACAATTAAGTAATAACACAATAGCATTACACACTAGAAAAACATTAACATTACAATTACATAAAGAAAACACATTAATATTACAATTAAATAATAACACAATAGCATTATACACTAATTAATTTGTATATAATTGTTAATAATTAATGGTATTGCATTTTGATAACATATATTTATTCATGAACGAGTGTTGTCCTTATTTTTCGCGTTTTGTCCAGAAATTTACCGAGGTTTATCCAATTTTCTGGATTTACCAATAACTCTTAGCATGCCAATCTTTCCCGATTTGAATTTAGAAATCTTTCCGGTAATAACTGACGTCTCCAATATTCTAAATCATTACATTTTCCTAATATATGTATCTCATCTTCAAAGTTCCCGCACATTGGACATATTCGCATATCGTGATCGTCGCTAATTTTTAGAAATTTCCATGCCCCTAGCCTAAACCAAGCAAGCCCTGATCTCTCCTTAAATCCTAGGTTGAGTATATACGATTCTTTTCCCCAGACGTGTTTTAGGTCTCTTTGTAAACACAGTGAGCGTTTTCCTGTACATTCGGCGAAAAGTATCTTGTTGGTTTATATCTAAGTACCTCCTCCTTATTTTTCTCCACGCGTTCTTGCGATTTTCAGTCCCTTTGTCCCATATCCAGCCCATCCCAATCTTTTGGAGTTCTCTCCTAACCTCGTCTGCCCAAAAATTTAACATCTATGTTTTTAATTTGGTGGTCGTAACAAATTGCTCTAAGCATTGTTTGTTCACCTTGGATTATCGCAACCAGTATTTGAGTACACGAATTTTACAGTTAATGTCGTCCTGGAATGACCCGAATATTTAATTTCAGTACAAAATTAAATAGTAGAGGAGATAGTGCATCTCCTTGCTTCTACCCATTCTGGATTTCAAAAGTGTCCGAAAACTGTTTGCCTACACGCACCCTACTCTTTGTGCCATTTAGACACATTCGTATAAGTCTAACTAACTTTTTAGGAATTCCGAACTCCAGAAGGATACTATATAACTTCTCCCTCTTAATTGAATCATATGCTTTTTTGAACTCTACATACAGTTGATGTATAGTACCATTATATTCCCATTTATTTTCTAAAATCTGTGTTATACTAAAAATCTGATCTGTTGTAGACCTATTTCTTCTAAATGCACATTGATGATCTCCTAGAATGTCATCAATATAGGGAGTAAGTCTGCTTACTAATATATTTGTTAGAATTTTTACGAAGTTGAAAGTAATGAGATGCCCCTGTAGTTGTTGCAATCAGTTTTATCTCCTTTCTTATAAATTGGTACGATAATTGATTCTTTCCACTCATCTGGAAGAGCTTCTTTTTCCCAAATCATATTAAGCAAGCAGCGTATCTTGTCCATCAATTTTTCTCCCCCTGATTTTATCAGTTCTGCTAGGATCTCATCTGAACCTGATGCTTTATATATCTTCAATTTTTCAATCGCCATTTCAACCTCTAATGCACTTGGCTCTGCGACTAGCATTTCTGCTGTCTGTAAATTATCCTCCTCCATGTCCTGTTCTCTATGTACATTTAATAGCTGACTAAAGTAACTTTTCCATCTATTTGATATACTCCTGGAATCTGAAATCATATCTCCATTTTCATTCCGAATTATGTTTGTTTTAGCCTGAAAGCCTTTCTTTTCTATACTAATTCCCTGATATAATTCTCTAAAGTTGCTATTTGTTGCATTAATTTCAAGGTCATTAATCTTCTCTCTCAAATATTCCCTCTTTTTACTCTTTAGTAGCTTGGTGGTTTCCCGTTTAATACTACCCAATTGCTCTAAATTTACCTCATTTGGCTCATGTAACTATTTCATTTTTGCTAGCTTTCTTTTCCTTACAATGTCGGCACATTCCTCATCAAAACGTTTCTTGTTTTGCCTCTTTTTTAAACAACCAATGCTTTCTGATGCTGACAATTTAATAGTAACGCTTATAGCCTCCCATTCTTTATTTATATCAGTTTCTTCTTCGTTTGCCACATTGCCATCGGAAGATTCCCGTACTTCAAATCTATTAGCAATGTTGATTTGGTATTCTTGCCGCATTTCATCATTTTTCAAGTTTTTTAATTCAAATTTTACAGAATCATCTTTAGCGTTTTTTCCTCTCATAAGCGATAGCTGTTGTCTGATTTTCACTCTGACCAGATGATGATCCGAATTGCAGTCTGTCCCTCTAACTGATTTAACATCGATGATGTTACTGTGCCAGCGTTTATCCACTAATACACGATCTATCTGGTTCCGAGTTTCTCCATCTGGGGATGTCCAGGTGTATTTATGAATATCCTTATGCTGAAATGTTGTGCTGTTAACAATGAGATTCTTCGATGTGGCAAATGTGACTAATCTAACCCCGTTGTCATTACTATCTTCATGAAGACTGAATTTGCCTATTGTTGGTTTGAATATGTCTTCCCGCCCCACTTTTGCATTAAAATCGCCTAAGACAATTTTCATTTGATATCGTGAAAGGATATCAAATAAGCATTCTAATTCTTCATAGAACTCATCCTTGATTTTGTCATCTTTATCTTCTGTGGGGGCATGTACATTTACAATTATAAAATCATGTTGTTAACCCTTTAGAATTATGTATGATATCCGATCACTAAGAAACTTAATATCTCGGATAGCGGATAGGATCCTCCTCCTGACTAAAAAACCCGTTCCAAATGCAGGTCTTTCTGTGCCCCCATAGTATAATGCAAAAGGTTCCTGATTCCTGACTACCTTCTCCTGCCCACCTAACTTCCTGTAAAGCGACTATATCCAAGGGCGATTTATCTAGTTCCCGCGTTAATATCTCTAGTGCCCCGCTATTGTATAAAGTCCTAACATTCCATGTTCCTAGGAACATGTCCCTGTGTTTGAGCCTTTGGCATGTGTTCCCTGAAGTAGTCCCCGCCCGGAGAACCGAATGAGGACTATTTGACCTCCGGAAAATTTTACCCCAGTTGAACCCATGTCCGCATTTCTTGACGGTTGTATTTTTACGGCGAAAGATTGTCACTCTTTCGACCAAGGTACTTTTTTCGTCTGGCTTATCACCTTCGACCAGTCCGACATGGGTAACCCTATCGGCAGCAATGCTACCGCCGGCATAGCTCTCAGGATCATTTAAGCACGCAAGCCACTCCACCACGACAAGGTAAAGATACCATGGATGGTTTTATTGTGTCCTGGCTTTCTTAAAATTTTTCAAAGTTCTCCATGCCTCTGAACACCTTTTTCCTCCAATATAAGTCTGAATTCTTTGACAGGTTCTTTCCCAATATTTATTCTTTTCTTCTGTCACCTTCTTTCTTACCTTTGTTTGTGCTTTTTTTATACTCCATTTTGTCTGTCAATTTTTTTTTGTACTTAACAATAATAAAATTAATATTAATAAAAATAGTGCTAAAAATTTCGTTAATTGGAAATAATTTCAACCCGTTGCTTCAACAAACTACTCCAGGAGAGCATTTTTTAACCTAGAACATGCACTAGCCTTACGAAAAAAAAAATATATTTATAACTAGTAGAGCATTAGAATCCTGGATTACCAACTTCTTACCATCGTATCGTCTCGGTACACGCGTGGATAGCGTGCGCGGTGCCCCGACTCTGATCCCAGGTTCGGATCCTGGTGGTTCCAAAGGGGTATTGGGGTGGACCATACAGGGAATTTTCGGATTTTTCTTGAGTTCTCCCGTTTCCGAATTTCATCGCAAGATCAGTTCCCATAGCCCCTTCTTCCCTTCAAGGCATTTAATTTCCTATTCATTAATCTCATATAAATTTTCACTTCATCTTATGTCACAAAAAATAGTTTCGTTGGCAATCCACAAGTGTCAAAAATATGAGTTACGAAGATCTGGTGTCGGGCCTACCAGGGTGCTGCCCCATGATTCCGAGTCTGACCAATGAAAATGGCAGAAAGGGCTAAAGGGAAGGTTGTAGTCCCACCTCGTAGCCACGTTTCCAACCCAAAACATAGCGGAATGGCTCATGGAAGTAGAACCTCGTATCGGACCTGAAAGACACCGAAGAGTAGACTTTCATTTCACTCATCCCCATAATACTGGGATAGCGCAATACATTTTTCAGGTCGCTGTGCTTAGGGCATTCTGCCTTCCCAGTCTGAGTAAGGAACTAAGAACTACCGATTTCTTCACACTGTTCAGAAGGTTTGGAAGATAATAACAATATAATTTACTCTTTTGGCAATTGTTCGTCTGAACAAATTATTTTATGTGACTACAGAATTAATTGAACTTAACACTAATAACAGAAAAAAAGGATGTTATATAACGCAGTAAATAGGCCTATATGAGGAAGATACATGTGAAAATAATACAAAGTCGTTTAAATAACCTTACTTCCACAGCCGGATTCTGATTCCTAAACTAGGAATTGTGGTCCAGTTTTGTGCAACTTTGTTTCGTCTTCTGTTGCGGTCGGTATCCTCACGATACTTATCCTGAGGATATATACCGCAGCATTGGGTTTCATTAAAACTATTTTGTCCA
This sequence comes from Diploptera punctata, assembly GCA_030220185.1. Taxonomy (NCBI): domain Eukaryota; kingdom Metazoa; phylum Arthropoda; class Insecta; order Blattodea; family Blaberidae; genus Diploptera; species Diploptera punctata. The sequence continues at coordinate 88,102 of JASPKZ010007889.1, read as the reverse complement.
GAAGACAGTTATAATAAACCAATAAAAAGTAATGCATTAATATATGTTGATATTACAAAAAGTACGGTACACATTTTAATATTATGTAACTGGAACTTAAAATCAGATTATAGATCTCGTTTCTTTAATAATGGCATGAAAATTACAATCAAAATACGTATACGTATGTACAGTAACATCCATAATTTTTTTAAACTATTTACAAAACAGAGAATTATATAGGTTGGTAAATAATCTTGGGCTAATGTTTGAGAATTAATACATTTTCTTTATACTATATTTACGCTACTACAAAATGAACGCCTACCTGACATTGTTGTGGTCCCTGGCGGTTGGGTGAAGAAGCTTTAGGCCGAGGCTTTTTAACCGCCAACTTACTGGAATCTGCCACACCTTTGGCATCTTCCGTACTGCCCACTGCAACAAACACAAATTCATTTTATTAAAAACAAAGTCTTGCCCCGGTAACTCTTTAATCAGCTTTTATGCAGTATTAAATTCAAATACACAACCCTGCCGAGTTATTTTAATGGTTAACGTTTATTAGAATATAATTAGGGCATATGACTTATTTATATTTTATCTTAGTAACCTTAACATTTCTTATGACCATTGTTTTTTTTCATTTTGGGCATTATTATGGGCGTCTTTTGTTTCTGATGTACAATATACGTTCATGTTTTTTTTAAATAATTAAATTTGATATAATATTAAATATATATAATGCAATGATTGAAAATGTTTTTGCGAATACATTCCGAAATTTCGGCCGAAGCGTAAAACCTCACTTGTAACAAAATACTAATTTACATTGTAAAGACTGAAAAATAGGTTTTACGGATGAGCTGAACGAAACGAATTCATAAAACAATTTAAAATAATTTTTGAAGCTATTTTACAGTTTTGAGCCTATATCTACATTTTAGATGTTAAAATTCCGAGCTCCAATTATTACACCGGGCAACGCGGCGTAATCAGCTAGTATCAGCGGTATAAATTACGTTTAAAATTTAACAAAAAACCGATGACGATTGTTACACTAGTTCCCGTACTTAGTATTTTGCTAAAACAGAACATAAATATCTGTATTGTCTTCTTTTTGACTTCTGGAATTAGGTCATTGACCTGTTCCCAGATCAAGAGATATAATCCTTCTATCTGGTTATGGGAAGAACGATATTTCTTTTCCTTTTGGGTTTATAACGAATTTACTAACTACTAACTAACTCACTAGTACTACTGAATCTGTGGATTCATGGCCGCGCGAACATAAGCTCTTCGTACATCCCTATCCTGAGCCAACGTTTTTCAATCATTCCCTGTATAATTTATCTCCCTTAAATCATGGTTAATGTTATTGTACTGCTTTATTGTTGGCATTTTTCTTCTGGTTTTCCTACAAGGAGTTTTCATGCCCTTCTTTTATTCCCCATTCGTGCCAAATGCCCGGCCTATCGCAGTCTAGAACTGTTTATATTACATATGGCTTCTCATAAAGAGCATGTAGCTCACTGTTGTGTTTATCTTATCCTTTGACCTGTCTGTTAATCTCTCTTTCTTCCAAAAATTCCCCTAAGAACTTTATTCTAAAATAGGCCTACTCGTTATATTATCTCCTGCCTTAAATCTTTGGGGTCATAGTTGAATAAATGTGTGTAATTTTATTTGTCGACATTCTTTTAATATGTTTCAACCAATTACTTTATGATATTTAAATTTTGTTTGTAAGATTGAACGTTCCTAATTCATTTATTATATCTTCATTGTACTTTTATCCATGATTGTGTGACCTGCTAACTGTCGCGAAAACTTAATTTATGCTTTTTCTATTTTCTTTCTGTCTGATTTAGTAATTGTCCAATTTTCACATCCATATGTTAACACAAGTACTACTTCTATTGTTCTGTAAAATTTCTATTATATAAATTTTAGAGTCTTGTTTCTTAATGTGTTCTTATTGTTTCACACACACACGCACGCGCGCGCCACACACACACACACACACACACACACACACACACACACACACACACACACACACACACACACACACACACACACACTATAACATTTGTTTAAATTCTTTATTTACGTTACTTATTTTAGGAATTTTCACTATGAGGTATATTCATTAAGGTAGAATTTTTTATCACTCACCTCATATTGTTCTTCTTATTTGACAATAAACTAGTTTCGGGACATAGTTTCTTTTCCATCCTCAGTATCGTCATGACCGTTGTTCTGTCGTCTTGAAGAGCTGACCTTCTCTCCTTCCATTGGCTGACTAAAAAACCTCGAAACCAGGTCATTCTCACCGGGAATTTCAAAGTTCATCAATTTCTTCTTTTCGCTCTTATGAATGTAGATCTTTTCCCAAACATTAAGTTCTTTCTTCCGAAAGAAGCTAAATTACTAAAACAAATAGAAAAACCAAAAGAACTTACTGTCTGGGAAAAGATCTAAATTCAAAAGAGCGAAGAGAAGAAATTGATGAACTTTGAAATTCCCGGTGAGAATGACCTGGTTTCGAGATTTTTCAGTCAGCCAATAGAAGGAGAGAAGGACAGCTCTTCAAGACGACAGAACAACGGTCATGACGATGCTGAGGATGGAACAGAAACTATGTTCCGAAACTAGTTTATAGTGAAACAAGAAGAACAATATGAGGTGAGTGATAAAAAATTCTACCTTAATCTTTATTTATGTGTTTATTTGTATTATATTTTTGATTTTCCAGAGCAAAGTAATATAGGCTACGTAGGATAGCTTATTTTGCGTTAGCTGTATCCATTTACTTGGAATTGGGAGGCCTTGACAAACGTAATTAGGTTGAGTCGGGGTGACGTGGTCGCTATGTCAGCGTCTAGGAATTGAGGTCGCTCTAATAAAGGTTAGATTAGTCTCAATGACCGAGCATCTTGTTCCCGAATCACGTCATTATCCAAATAGTGCTCAACGGCATCCAATAAAGAGCGAAATGTCCAAGAAATCTCCCTTTAACTACTTAAAGCAGTAGATTGGAAAAATTTTGTTTATTTTTGCACTTTCTAAAAAAAACTAACAACACGAAACGAAAACAAACTAAAGTACAGCATAAATTTATACAAATAAAACATTAATAATAATAATAATAATAATAATAATAATAATAATAATAATAATAATAATAATAATAATAATAATAATAATAATATTAATAGTAATATTAATAATAATAATAATAATAATAATAATAATAATAATAATAATAATAGTATTTTTAATATCGGAATTTATCCACAATACAGTGGTTTTAAGTCACCTTCAAGAAATTAGCCTTCTCCAGTTGTAGCGGTCCTGAACATCCTCATCTGTAGATCCAGTTCACTGTAATACTTCTTTTCACTCCGTTCATCTAACTTTCTTAATGTCTTCCGTTTCTTCTTTTCCTATATATTTTCCACTCGGAGATTTTCTTAGGGATATCCTCTTGACATGTCATTACAATAATAATAATAATAATAATAATAATAATAATAATAATAATAATAATAATAATAATAATAATAATCATCATCATCATCATCTGCATTCATGGATTAGGTCTGTTGACCCGTTCCGACTTCAGCCCATCTCTTTCTAGGTCTGCCCACATCTCGGGTGCCTTTAGGTTTGTATTTTGTTATTTGTTTTGGATATCTATCTTCATTCATTCTGTCTATGTGTTGCTTCCATTTTTGTCTATATGTATCTATTTTATCAGTTATTGCAAATATTTCAAGTTCCTGTCTTATTTCTGTGTTCTTGATTCTGTCTTCCTTAGTGCACCCTTTAACAGATCTCAAAAAATTTCATTTCTGCCGCCGTTATCCTACTTAGATCTTGTTTTTTATGTATCCAGGCTTCTGATCCATAGAGCAGTACCGGTACTGCCAATGTTTTATAAAATTTCAATTGGGTCTCTCTTGTTGTTTTATTATTTAGTGATCGTTTTATCGTACCACATATTCCCTGGAATTTTGCTATTTTATTAGTTATATCATTATCATAATTAAATGAAATGTCACATCCTAGATAATTGAGATGGTTCACCTGTTCTATGATTTTGTTTCCTATTACTATTTTGGATCTGATTTGATTTTCCCTTGGAATGCCATTACCTTAGTTTTTTCTATGGATATTTTGAGATTATATTGTTCACATATATTATGTAATTTAAAAATATTCCTTTGAAGCTCGTCTTCCGTATTTGCTATTATTACCTGGTCATCAGCATATAATAATGTTTTCAAGTAGTGTGTTTTGTCTAATTTTTATTCCTTTATTTGTTTCTTCGTTCCATTTTTTTATTATATCATTGATGTATAGGTTAAACAAAACTGGAGAGATATTGCATCCTTGTTTAACTCCTTGATTAGTAAGAATTTTATTTTTACTTACTTAATTTCTAGTTTTTATAACAAAATTTGTGTTCCAGTACAAACTCTTTATAGCTGCTATTAAGTGTTTCGGAATTCCTTTTTCTTTTAAAATTGTCCAAAGTTTTCCTCTGTCTACTTTATCAAATGCCTTGACAAAATCAATAAAAGCCATGTGTGCTTCCTTGTTATATTCTCTTCTTTTGTTTATAAATTATTTTATCGTAAATATATTATCCATACATGAACGCCCTGGTCTGAATCCACTTTGTTCTTCTGTTAACATTACCTCTGCTATTTGTTTTAACCTAAATGTTAAGATTCTTGAGTATATTTTATAGCCTGCAGTTAAAATGCTTATTCCTCTGTAGTTGTTGCAGTCGTTACGTTCTCCTTTCTTAAAAATAGATTGTACTATTGCTGTTGTCCAGGTTTCTGGTATTGTTGCTTGTTTCCAACATAAATTTAAAAAATGTAATAATCTAAATTTAAAAAAGATCCTCCATATTTTATTAATTCCATATTAATTCCGTCTATTCCAGCTGCCTTTCTGTTCTTGGTTGTTTTCAGTACTTCTTCTAATTCTTCCATTGTTATCATATCTATTCCTGTCTCACACTCATATATGTTATTTTTAGTTATTTTATTTTCATTACACCACAGTGTTCTTCCCATTGTTTCTCCTCAATTACATTGATCTGTATTGTACCTTTTCTTGTTTATTTAGATGTTTCATTACTTTATAGGCTATTTATTGCTGCCCATGTATATCGTATTCTAGTCTACTTATATATCTATCCCAACTGACTTTGTGTGCTTTTTTAATTTCTGTTTTGGCTATTGCACTTTTATGTTTGTAATCAGCTCTTAATTTTGGTGTTCTATTCTGTAAATATTTGTGATAAGCCTCTTTTTTATCTTTTATTATCCTCTCTAATTCTTCATTCCATATTCTTAAACCCTTCTTGTTATATATTTTATATTTTGTTCCTAATGCCTCATATGCTGCTTTATCAATGCTTTATTTTATATTATCCCATTCTCGGTTTATTTCTTCGGAAGTAGGTTTTAATATTAATTGTTCATTTAGTCTATTCTGATAAAGATTTTTTATACTTTTATCTTGTAATAAATATACTTTGAATGTGATCTCTTTATTTCTATATTTGTTTTTAGTTTTCTTTCATCTCGCTAATATATTTATTTTTGAGATTACTAAATAGTGATCTGAATAAATATCACTTCCTCTAAATACTCTCGTATCTGTTAATAATGATGATGCTTTCTTATTGATAATCTATCAGTGAACGAAAACCTCGTGCTGACCAAGTATATTTGTGAATATCTTTTTTCTTATAAAATGTATTTGTTATTTTAAAATCATTAAAAATTGCGAATTGTTTTAAATCTTGTCCATTTTTATTTATAACATTTTCTCCATGGATCCCAATTACATTTTCCACTGGTTGATTCCCCACTCTAGCATTAAAGTCTCCTAATAATATTATTATGTCGTTCTTGTTTATCTTATTTATTTCCTTTTGTAGAGTAGTATAAAATGTTTTTGTTTCTTCATCTCTCCCTTCCTCCGGTGCATATATTGCTATAATTGTCATATGTCCTCTATTATGCTTAAATCGCATTGTCATTATTCTTTCGTTAATACAGTTATACGTGTCTATTTTGGATCCCCATTTCTTATCCACAAATATTGCCACTCCTGCTTTCGCTGTTTCTTTCTGACTTACTCCACTGTAAAACATCATCATATCATTTGTGATCCTTTCAATTTTTTCTTTGTTTCTGAGGCAGCTAATTTATTCATATTTTTATTTTTAATTTCGTTTGTTAGTTCGAATTCTTTGCTTCCCAAGCCTCTGACATTCCAAGTCGCTATTTTAAGCTGGTCATGTATTCCTAAACTCTTTTTATACTTTTCTTGCTGTGGTCGTCATAAGGTTTATCAATCCGGCTTTTCTTCAGCTGAAGTTTATGAGTAAGTTATTTTTTGCTAGTAGAGGTTACCAGCCTCTAGCCAAACCCCTCTTCCTGGAGGACAGGGTACTGCAATTTCGGAGTGTTCGTCTCCTAGAGAAGTTGCCTTCACTACGGCTTTTGGGACTTCTCTTCTCCCCACGTAACCCTGTGGACGGGGCCCTACACAGGTACTACCCACTGGGCGATTGGGACCTGGAGCTCACAAAAGGGCAGGGGCGCCTACTCCCTGGAATGGACTACCTCTTTCATGGGTACCACTCTGTTACCCTTATAATAATAATAATAATAATAATAATAATAATAATAATAATAATAATAATAATAATAATAATAATGTTTAAACTAACTCCGCCGTGCTGGAGCAGGTGGTAATATGCCTGATTCCCGGGTTCAATACCCGGCGAGGTTGAAAAAATTTAATTATTAAATTAATTTAATTACAAAATGTGTAATGTATGGGCCAGGAGGGTTGGTGATGTACAATTTTTAATCGCTAGATTGTGTACCAGATACCTGCTATAAATTTCAAACCTCTCCGGAGTACATACGTTGAGAAGGGAAGTGGTATTGTTGATCCCAATTCGCCCGTCGAATGGGGACATTAAGCCTGGCGGCCCCTTGGTGTTTTTCGACAGGATAACTACGTGCCGGCACTACGTTTCACCATCTCCCTTCTCTTTATCACCGTCCCTCATACAATATACTTTATACTGTATAAACACATCAACATACACTCTCCTACACTTCTCTGTTCACAATACAAGAATACATAATCTACGTAAAGTGATCTGTCGAAGTGGTGCGTAAATTGAAAATAGAGCACGTTAATGCCATATATCCACTGAAGCACGTAAAGTGCAATGATTGACATTAGAGCAAACGAACATATTTATTAAAACTCTCAGATTTAAGTTGATAAGTCCCCTTCTCTTCCACTTCACCATTGAAAGAAATGATAACAATTACATAAAATCGTAACATAAAAATAATTATAAGTAAATGTTTATACGAATTAAGCTAAAATTAAATTAATATTACTAGAGAAACGAAAGATAAAAAAAAATATTATTCTGCTGATAGTAATTACAGTGTAAATATATTTAAAGTCCTTTTTAAAGAAGCTAATATCCATTAGCCACTAATCTCTTTTAGTGGGAGTTCCAGACCAGGCCTTAGCAATCGATACACCAGAATGATTTCAGCAAAATATAACATGAAAAATTCTATTTAGAAAAGTAAATGAATTGTAATATCTCAATAATCACGTCATGTTAAATTAAAAATAAAAAAGCAAAATTATATCACAAGAAATCAATTAAAATATTTCCTGATAGAGATAAATAGAAGCAACATAATCGCAGAAGAAGAGCCACCCTTCAGTTAACAACGCTGACGAAATATCTGGATCTTTAAAAAGTACAATAAAAATCTATATACAGAAACAAAAGAATAATTTATAATTCTGTTGTAAACTTGTATTTGCAAATATTGAACAGATACTCAAAAAATAATAAAAATAATAATAACACGAAATACATTTTTTTAAGAAAAATAGCATGAGAATTATTGAGATGTAAAATTCATAATAGGCCTACTGGAAGAGCGTAAAATTGATTCAGTGAACCTGAGGATTAATGATGATATATTAAATCGGAATGATCACATCAACAGAATAGAGAACAATGGGTTAGTTAAAAGAGTTGGAACAGCGAAAAAAGACTTTTAGGAAGACCACATTTACGACAGAATAACGTAACCACACTCTGAAACTGTAGATAATGGAGACGCAGTTTTAATGCGCAAGGGAAGGGGACGTAGAAAAAAGGAAAAGAAGAATGAAATAAAAAAGTAAGGAGAAAAATACGAAGACGAATAATAAAATAAGAAGAGGAAGAATAAGAGTAATGTTGGATCTCTCGCTTTAAAAGTCTGGAATCCAAATCCCATCGTGAACACGCGTTGCCAGTTTGTAGATGTAAGTTAAAAAATAAACTTTTTTTTAATATATCTACCCAGATAGGATCTGACAAAAGTAAAGGAGTGCACTTGACAATAGAGAAGGAAAACAGTAAAACGTAATATAGAAATAAAAAAAGAAAGGAATGTGTACGATAGTTATAAAAGAAGATAAAACTAAATTATAGTTGAAAGCGCAATTGTGAATGAAGGCGAAGAGTCAGGAACCAGGATTAGGAAATTTACAATCTAAATGTTGTAAATCTACGGGATAAATTGTTTTTATAATATTGTTGATAACATTATAGGTAACTTCGCAAGATGAAATTTACACCCTTCAGCGTGGGTGTTGTGGGATATTTGCCAGTTCCTAGTCGCTTCTGTTTTTTTACTTACAAAATAAATTATATAATTACAATAATACGACAGAAACAAACTATAGTTAAAATAATACTTCTGAAGACTAATATTTTCTATGAAAGTTCAATTGAATATAATAAGTAAATTGTGGCATCAGAAATCTGAAGAAATAAGGAGGACTGAAGAAGATGGCAGTACAACACAGTCACATAACTCAGTTCTTAACCTTAATTGCAATATGTTCTTAACAGTGTTCAGTACTACTCATACCATGTGACTACATACTGTACTCACAATAGTGAGTGGACTCCAATCTAAATCATAAAAACAAATAAATATTTATGGGAAAAAGCCGGATTAAGAACATGGACCATATATTCTAACCATTACACCTCGGAGGCTGACTTTCTACTCTATTATAAATATTACCTAGTTAGAGCTAATTTTAAACTATCGCCGAAAGCATACATGTTAATATATTTAGAATGCTATTTTTTTAAGTATTGTTTTCAATTAAGTTAACGGTATGTGGTTTTACATTTAGTTACAGGCCGATAGTAATTTATAAAAATTCAATTCTTCAACATGATTATTTAGTTGTATATCTAAAATAACTGTGGAAAACTTCATTACAATACCTTTGTCATAAGTAATGCCACGAGTGATTTCCCCAAATTATCGATAAATTCACGACTCACGAAGTGAGGAGTGAATTTATCTAGAGAATTTGGAAATCAAGAGTGGCATTTGTTAGGACTATTTAACGAATAAAATTAAGCTGTTTACTCACAAATCATTGTTTAACTGTAGTTATTTTAAAATATTTATATATTTAATGTAAACGGCGATGTTTGAAAACAAATGAGAAACGATAGGTACGCTTCATCTGCTTCTTCTGTTTATCACTGCAACCAGATCATATTATTTATTGCCAAAGGAACGCAATATTGTAAGAATGCTCTCTAGTGGAGAAAAAATGAAACACATCAAACTGTATATTAATTTATTTCTGATGTCGTATGATGTAAATATGACAATTATATTTTTCTGGATTGTTACCTGGGAAAAAATACATTTAAGAAAGTGCAAACAGTGGTTTCTTTTTTTGGTAATATAATCAATTGCTACAAATGTTTTTTATATTAACTCACGCATTAAGCATGTGTTGACATTCATGCACTATATATACAATCTGGTAGACGTATTTCCGCACCTTAAATAATTGCTCTAGGATCTTACAGGCTCTGTCACTGCAAAATAATGGCCAGACCTGTTCAGAATATTAAAAAGAAGGATCTTTCTTTAATATGGTAATTATGAACCGAAAGTGTGATTTTCGGTTCACTACTGTAGTGTCGTAATCCTCCCTGGACAGTAAGATTCGTGAACTATGCCAATATCCTTTCTCTATGCATCTACCCCCACTCTCCCTTTTTGCCTCTCCTGTTGCGCTGTTTGTGCGGCGCATCTCCCCTTCTACCTCGGAACGCTCAAATACGCCATGCACATCGAGAACGTTATCATTCATTCATTCATTCATTCCTTGATTCTTTGGATGGGAACTTTTAGTTGACAAGGTCGTCTGGAGCCGCGAGCGGCGGAATTTAAGTTGGTCCTGAAGACTGGGGAAAGCCACCCTGGCTTGGGCCATAGTATGAATGTGGTGTGAGGTATGATATGGTTTTTTGTCATGTTAAAGCATTATTATTTATTTACTTTTGTTGAATGATCAAATCTTTATCTTTGTTATGTTTTCTAGGCACTTCAGACTTTCTTGTTTATATTAAACATCATTTTTATACATATCCAATTTAATGTTCAAGTGATTTATGTGCATGTTGCTGTTTGATATTCCTGTACTAAAACTCACTTATTTAGGAGATCATTCTAACTCCCTTTATTTTTCCGCCTAGCTTTCATGATTGATAATCATAATGAAAACATTCATTTTTAAGTTACTCTGGTGTTTTGAGAACTATTATTGATTCATGCTTAAGTGCTTAGGAAAGAAAGATGAATCAATCTTTGCCTCCTATGGGCCCGGGGCAAAGCTTTGTGATTAATAACCTTGGATGTAATGAACGCTGCGCTAGTAGATGCAACGGAAACAAAAAGACGATCTACTCAGCACCTAAAGGTAGCAGGCAGCGAGGAAACAACCCGCACAATTATAACACTGATAAATATTTCGTGAAACACGACTCTGATTGGTTGTAAAACAGAAATCATTGAAACGTGATTGGTCATTGACTCCTATTTGGGGCATGAGTTAAATAGTCTAGAAAATTTGGAAATTAAGAGTGGCATTTGTTAGGACTATTTAACGAATACAATTAAGCTGTTTACTCACAAATCATTATTTAACTATCCATCCATAGTAATTCTGCCCGAAGGCAGGTCTTTCACTGCAATCATAGCATTTTCATGCTATACTTTTCAGCTTTACTAGGTGTTGTAGCTTCCCGTTGCTTTTCATACCGATGAAGGATGGTGATGATTAAATAGTAAGTTTAAAAGTAAATATATCTTATATGATAAAAATGTAAGTTACGGAAAAAAGGGGAAAAAAGGGTTGGGCTTATGTGGTTTTTCACCACATAGAATTTTTTTCATAACTCGGTCAGTTGTAAAGAAGATGCATACTTAATTAAACCTTGCAACATTTAAATATATACAAGTTCAAGAAATGCAGTTTCCCATTTTTAAGATGAGATATTAGATATTTACAAGTTTGTTCTTTCTTTTTAATAACCTCTGCTTTTGTAGGCACTTTTAAATATTCCCGAGCCTTTTACAGAAACGATCTGTCGGGAAATGATTTTAAAACCTGGATCACACACATACTTGTTGACCACACAAAGACCTTCTTTGATGAGTTGTAAGCTTAATGCCAAGGCCACCTTCGAGACAATGTGAACATTTAATACAAGATACATGTTTCACTCATACATTCATACTAAACATGTGGAGATTGTGATGGCGTTCCGGGACTATTTCCATCATCAAGTTTTCTGACAATTGTCTTATAGGTGAAAAAAACATAAAAAACCTTCGTCATGATACATGTCCTGACCAGGAATCGAATTCGGACCACTGTGTTCGAGGCATAGATCATCAAGACCATATTGGTGAAATATAACTTAATAAAGAACACTTATGTTTTATTAAATCAGTTGGATATGATATACAAGTCTGGGAAGGTCACTATAAACATAATTTAGATATATTTTTAGATCGAATTCTGACAAATATTTAGATTGTAAAACAATACTTGATTTTTCAATGCTGTTCAATATTTGCATTCGTTCCTATGTGGAAATTACAATGATACAATGATATATTTTTTTTACGTTACAATGGACAGTCCACATTTCTGCTTCTTTCTTGATGCTGAGGTATTTTATCTATTTTTATCGGAGTGGATACTACAAAGAAACGGACACGTTCTTGTTGTGACATACACGTTCTGGCCCATTGTCACGCCCAACTTTGCGTGCCAGACTCGTATCTAGGACTTCTACCGTTTAATCTTATTACTAAACCAATTCCCCTACTTAATTATGTTCACCAACAAAAAATAAAGTTTCAAAATAACCCAAGATTTTCACGTCTTGCTCGTATTTATACTTCTTTCTAACCTACATTATAAAAGGTACATATTTTAAGTTTTTATCTTATAACCTACATTATATACATACATGTTTGGTTTTATATGAAATTAATCACCGATTCCTTTAAACATGCACACAAACATGGATATGAAAAATGTAGGCCAAATTTGGGAACACATTTCTGATATCAGCATGTGAAATTGAAAACTGTATTTCCCATATAATTAAATAATACAGTCACTTATTTAAAACAAAGTTTTTTTTTTCAATATACTGTTGTGGGTTACTGTAGCGCATGTTACAATGGACCACAGGTACTAAATTATTGCGATTATTTTCGATTATCTTCAATTAAATCCCATACCGCCAATCTAACGCGAGTTGAGCAATTCCAATAGAAGCATGTTTCAAAGGGTAAAGATAATTATTTTCATTAATCTTTAAGTTTGTTAGTTTAAAATCCGGCTGTACCCATCATTTATAGTTATTATCAGTGAGCTATGTGATAAAGAAGATGTAACTGTCATTATGTCTGGTTTGTCACATAGCTCACTTTTATGTCATTTTTCCCATTCGGTTTTCTGATTCTCTAACTTTGTCTAAGCACTTTTTTCTCAATTTTCACGTAATCATTATTCCTCTCTTAAAGTAAGAGAACGTGTCTCGCAGGCTTATAATAAAACTAAAAAATCACTGTTTTATATATTTTTAACATTTTTTAAAGAGGTTAAGGAAGACAGCATTCCCATTATACATAATATTTTTTTCCAGAGTTGAGCTTATGTATTGTTTCTGCACCTCATTTCTGTTTATATTATTATTATTATTATTATTATTATTATTATTATTATTATTATTATTATTATTATTATTATTATTATTATTATTATTATTCCTAGATATTTGTGATCGGCCGCGGTGGATAGTGGTTATGCTCCTTGCCTCTGGTTCCGAAAATCGCGGGTTCAAACCCGGCCGCGGTCGATGTACTTTTATAGGATGGAAAAGTCCTCCGGGAGGGATTTTAAGCCGTGGGTCCCGAGTCTGAAGATTTTCAGACTCGTAAATGATCCTTAATCCTGAACAAAGAGAACTATAAGGAGAATTTACTGATCTGAAACATCCTAATTGTCTAGATGTCTCATTGAGTCGGTGTGTTGACCGCATGCCACTCATGGCATCTTTGGGCAAATAAGGTAACAAAAATGAACTTGGTCTATAAACTCTTGACAAAAGAAAGGCTATGCCTTAACAATGGACTACCCCATTAATCGCATCATGTGGCCAATGAAATCATATTTAACTACATGCTTTTGTTTACATTACAACATAAACTAAGGCTGAAACCTGTATAGATATTTGAATTCCGCTGTTTTTTGTTAAGTGTAAAGTCCCATTTAATAATGGATTTATACATGTGGCACTATATTTACTTTTATTGATAAAGATTTGTAGTTCAGTTTCTTAGCGTTATCTAATAGAATGTGTGTGTGTGTGTGTGTGTTGTATTTCTTTAGTATCGCTGATGATTAATACTGTAACAATAATTATATCAAATCAACAGACTAAGGAATTTTGAGCATTATAAAGTACAACGATTGAGTCATTGATACTTAATTGTTGAAATCAACCTCAGGAGTATTCACATTCTCGCGCAACTGCAAATCTTGTGCACTTACAAATATACAGTACAGTTGTGTCGTAAGAATGTCACTCAGAGATTCTCATATTTTTACACGCTTTATATTAGCTTGACCTGTATCTATCTATCGATCTATCTTTCTATCTGTCTATCCGTCTATCTATCTATGTAACGGATTTTCCAACGCGATGTTCACCCACTTAAAATCATCGGATCGACTCGAAACTTTGTATACGTGTAAAGGACCCGTGACAATACAATAATTTCATATTTTGTTTTTTAAAATCCTGGCCAGAATCATCAGAAAATCAAAAAAGTGTCTTTGTATCTATGTAACGGAATCTTTGAACACTATTTTCACCCACTTAGAAACATTGGATAGACATGAAACTTTGTATACTTGTAAAGGACCTGTGACAATACAATAATTTCATATGTATTTTCTAAAATCCTGGCCAGAATCATCAGAAAATAAAAAAGTGTCTTTGTATATACGTAAAGGAATCCTTGAACACGATTTTCATCCATTTAGAAACATTGGATCGACGTGAACCTTTGTATACCTGTAAAGGACCCGTGACAATACAATATGTTCATATTTGTTTCTAAAATCTTGGCCAGAATCGTCAGAAAAACAAGAAAAGCTCCCTTGTATTTATGTAACGAAATCTTTGAACGCGATTTTCACCTACTTAGAAACATTGGATCGACTTGACACTTTGTATACTTGTAAAGAACCCGTGACAATACAATAATTTCATATTTGTTTTCTAAAATCCTGGCCAGAATCATCAGAAAATAAAAAGCAAATTAAAACTGGTATAATAGGTTGCGGACTTGTCGGATTTTTAGTTACTCGTTGTAAGAGCTCAGTTGGTAGAGCGGTCAACTCTAGTGGTACATAATTTCATTGACCCATAGGTCGCTGGTTCAAATCCGGCTGGGAGGATTTATTTAAGAAGAGTATTACTTTTAGTTCATACTACAATAGTATCGAATTTAAAGATATTTACATTTTATCTTATTCTGTAAAATATTACAACTAAAAAATAAATAATAGTTTTAAAAACTAAAACAACACGCTTTATTAGAAAACCGAACTAAAAAAATGAAAAATAATTTTAATTTACAACACGCTTGGGATTAAATTAAAGTGGCCAACAAAAAAATCATCTCCAACACATATAGAATAAAACTAGAGTTATCAACAAAAAGAAAATAATTTTACCATCAAAAGCGTGGGGTGCTTTTTATGATTTTTACATTTTATTCTTAGATACTTTACTTTTACCAATATCTGTTTATTATCAATTACATTAATTGATATAGAGATCGGTGAGAAACTGTAAAAAGAAATAAAAAAAATATTTTCATTAAAACAACCTCAATAACTCATTTCATCGGAATAACAAAATATTATGTAATTCGAGTGCAATGTTCTAAAATACGTTTACAGAAAAATGCGTGTAATTTGCTATGCGCGATTTGTGCTCTTTCGTGTTTGTGAAGTAGTTTACCTGACAATAAATTGAGATACGCGAATGTATGTACTAGGCCTATGCTTCACCGTTCTTTCTTCTCATTCTGTAGAAAAGTTAAAATTTGGGTAAATTAATGCCAAGGTCGAAACTAATTACATGATTGCTACAGCCCAAATCGAGCCTTGGCTTTTCTCACATATTGCCTGCACTCTTTTCTATTTGAAGCGTCCTTTTCCGAGTTCTTGCTGTCCAGTATATTTCTTCCATCTTCCCTAACCCCATCGAACCATGTCTTCATCGACTATTCCCATATATTTTGCTTTTATGGATTTTTAAAGGGATACTTTGTTCGTTCAGCCTTTACATATAAGCTGTCCTCTGCAATGTTCCCAACTTCACTACATTTAATATAGTCGGCTTGTTATATATATAACTTATATAATTATATATAACTTATATACGTATATAATTATTATATATAACTCTCTCTCGTCCGTTATAATTCACTGCGTGCAGAATACTCCTCAATATCATTTTTTTAAATCATTTACTATCACCAATATATTCCAATTTTATATTAGAACTGATCTTACTATCAGCAAATTCCGAAGGAATGAAGCCATTGACTTTGTTCTCATGAAAATATTTTTTGAAACTTTTTTTTATAGATTTTCACCGATTTTATCTAGTATACAACGAAAACTATCATGACCAAAATAAACTTATGTCCGTTAACGCTCTAGCGGCCGCAATTTTTGTTTCACAGAAACCGAACTTGGCACATAGCAATCAATTAAAGAAGAAAAGTCGAGCTCGTTAACCACCAAAATCGGACCATTAGGTATAGGTATAGGTGTTCAATTGAAACGAACATTTAAAAATCGTTCTGGCGGTCGAATGTCTCGATGTTTCACAACAAAACTCGTACATACTATTAAAATAAATCGAGGAACATATTTTCCAAAATTCAGCTAAATCCAACCATTTGAAGTGGGGGTTTACCTGAAACCCGAAATAAAAAAAAATTACCCTCGCCGCTGGTTTCTCGCAATGTTACCATATAATAAATTAGTAATGTATCCTGTAAGATACATTCGTTTAATTTATTATATATTTTAATGAAGTAGTGGGAAAATTAATCGGTATATGTTTAAATTAATGTCAAATTATACAAGAATATGCAAATAGGCAATTGAAGAAACTTGCATCAGAAATTGAATTTCTCCAATTTAACAAAGACATTCCGTTAACGATCAAAATAGCATCATACATTCGCATTGCTTATAAATTTTCTTAGTTTATGCAGTTTCTGCGTAAGACTTTTGTTTTATACAATCTTACTTTTATTTGTCTGTATATATTCTTAATTTTGAATATGGTAATTATGTCAAATATACTTTATTTGTTTTAGACAATCCATTTATTAACTCTCGTATTTCATTATTATTATTATTATTTAATCAATTGAGTTGGTGTTTACTTGATGAAAATCCATATTTATTAAATTAAATAAAAATAAAACGTAGTTAATTTTTAAATTTTACATATTTGTGATAAGGGTAAGAAGTTAGATCTTTTGGAGGCTGTAGAAATTAATAAATTTAAAAGTAGTAAAAAACTGTTAAATTCTCAACTTGATTTGAATGAATCCCCTTTGTTAAATTAAAAAATTTAAATAAATATTGTTGTATTGTTGCTTAGATCAGTTGGAACACAATTCATAATTTATTATAACATGTCTGAAGAAGGTACAGTGTACCGAAACAGCTGTCACTGAATTATATAATAAATATGAAAATCAAAATAAAACTACGTTTTATTTTTATTTAATTAATTATTATTATTGTTATAATTACTGTACCTAAATATGTAAAATATTGAACTGTGTTGATACGTGTCTGATCTGTTGTATGTTACTATTCAAATTGTTGGTACGTGTTTGTATCACCGTTATTTATAGGCTTAATTAGAGTGATCAATTAAATGAAAATTATACCAAAATATAAAATACAAAATATTATAAAGCTACTATTTTTCTGAAAATATTATAAACCTATAGAAGTATACATAAAGGCCCAATATTAATTTATGTCTCGCGCCATAGCGCAGCTGTAAAGGAACGAAACCTTGATCCAGAGCTACGGACCTTGTGTTGGTTTGAGGAGGAATAAATTCTCTCTTCGAAATTTGACCAGTACTGGATCGGTGCCCAATAAGTAACCTAAGGAATTTGTGTAGCCACCACCTCACCAATATAGTGACTGGATGATCTGTGATTAATACATAGGGAGTGAGGCCAGCAGCCGGTGATAGACCAATGGCATTCTAGGCCATGGAGTTAATTTATAATTTGTAGGTACCTATACTAAACATAAATAAAAAACAAAAGAACCGAACAAAACAGTCTTAAATGAAATTTATCATTGGCAAAATTTAGATTTGGTACAATTTGGAATGATTTTTATTCACATTGCGTGGATATATCAAACTCCAATAACTCGTACAATTAAACGTTTCTCTAGATTTTTGTGGTTTAAACTGACAGAATTATATTGTACGAAAGAAAAGTATGATGTGAAGGTATATTTTTTGTACGATATTACATTTGGTAACTTCACATCACTTGAGTTTACCTTCAACAACTTTACTAATTTCACAAAGTGCGAACTTTTATTATTTTTTTAAATTGAAATGTTAAGAAATGAAATATTTATTATAATACAATATTTTATTAACATTTTACCAAAATATTATGAAACACGACTATTTTTTAGTTGCATTCGATAATACACATATAATATGAAGGGCAGGCCTACAGCGAAAGATAAAGGCACCGGTAAGTAACGTTTTCCTTGAAAGCTAAACAAACGTACTTTTATTTGTGCAACATAGATACCCACACTGTACGCAAAACTATGCAGATAAAGAAACCCATGGCTAAACTGCATATTTTACTGTTTCAAATTTCTAAAAGATAGTGCTTTCCATTGAGAATCTGATGACACCTCAAACTCCATTTCGACAAAAAAGTGAACTAATTGGTTATTTCACTATACCCTTCAAATTAAAAAATCTTTGCCTCAATGCTCTCTGACTACTAGTTGAAAACATCAAATTTCAAGAAATTCCTCGCTCTATTTATAATACTCAAAAGCCCTTACCTTGCACATTGGCAAATGACAGCGACTCAACTTTCTTTTTTCAAAGAAAAAATTGGGGACTGTCATGAAATTTGCTAACAGAATTGAATCTGAGATAAAATAGAAGGAAAGTGCTTATTATAATGTGGGCTGAGTGTACGTGTTGAGAGTATCAATATGGAATGGGAAACCGCACCATTTTGCCAAAGTGCTAACTGATACACTGTGTTTGCCTGTGCTTATGTAAATATAATTTAACTACTATAAACACAGTTTCGCGTTTCTATATAAAAATATATACTGTATATATATATACATCCACTTTGTCACACCGATATTATTCAAACCATTCATATGCACAGTTTAAAATTACTTTAAAAATGTTAATTCAACACCGTATTTAATATATGCTTTTGATATCTCACGTCCATAAAAATATACGAACGATTGTTTCATGGCAGATGCACCACTAAACGTTTCCTTACTGTTATACTTCTCCTCTTTGTTCCATACATATATATGTATATATATATATATATATATATATATATATATATATATATATACATACATACATACATTAGTTTAAATTTTATAATAAAATTACCTGATATTTTCTTCATATCCACCATACATCCATCTATAGTAATTCTGCCCGAGGGCAGGTCTTTCACTGCAATCATAGCATTTTCATGTTATGCTTTGCAGCTTTACTAGGGAATTATAGGTGTGGTAGCTTCCCGTTGCTTTCCGCATCGGCGAAGGATGGTGATGATAATGATAAGAATGATGATGATGGTGGCCGGATGATTTTTGGGGGCCGTTGGGCCCTAATCGTCCTGATATTTGTTTTACAGATGAGGATAAACCCCAAAAGAAACCTCACCGAGGAGCCTCTCCCGACCGGGAATCGAAATCAGGCCCGCTGCGTGATGACAGCGGTGGACTTTCTTCATATAATGACTTTATAACAAGTAACATGTTTATTGTCATAGTTTTAATTAAAAGTAAATTTATAATCTCTCGGCAACAACAGCACTTAAAAACATCAGAGTTATGGAGGTAAAAGTTAGTTTTTTTTAAATAGATTACCGGGAATTAATTTTACATAGTCTCTCCGGGTATATATATAAGCAAATAAATGTAGAGTTTCGAGATATCAACTAGGTAACGATACGGAGCGGAGAAGTATGGCTGTTTGTAACAACTTCAACAGTACCACCATTATCTCCCATAAAATAATTCACCCACTTTAATTCTAACATTTAATATTTTCCATATAGAACAATTTTATTCGTCGTATGTAGACTACTAAACATACACTTCATTGTCGTATAAATGACGAAAAAATTCAATATAATGTTTAAAACGTATCCACATTCTGTACTAAACTGACACTAATTTTATGTTTCTGCTTATGGTGGCATTTGATTTTATGGAAGTGTAAAATATATTGAAAACTATCGTAATAACATATTGAAGAATTATATAATAACTAACTTGACATCTCTATAATATTACACTATTATTTTAGCAATTAATATATTATTTTTATTAAATAGTTTTAAGAATTCCAGGGATTCGGGTTCGACCACCGGTCGGGATAAGTTTCTTGGTTAAAGTTTTTTGTGGCGGTTTTTCTTTACCTATAAGAAAAATGTCGAGAAACCTTAAGGCCCTAATAATTCCCGAACATAATTTGGCCATCATAAGTATCCTATCATATTCGTCTGGTTTACAATGAATGTGTGAGAGAATAGCGGGTCTCGTCTTAAACATTCATAAAGTATTGGAGGTGGCCACGCTCTGTGCTGATACTTCATTCGGGAACGTTCTCTATGCCCAGTTCTGGTAAAACACTATGTATGCGATCCATAATTTAATATCCTCTCCCGACATGTTGAGTCACTGTACGGCTGGGGTGACGTGGGACATGTAAAACTATCTAAAATAAAGGTTTAAACTATGAATAAGGAATAAATCATTTTAACATTAATCAACATTTTAATATCAAAATATATTTTTTACAGTGTTCTGCCCTAGGATAGGTCTTTCACTGCGAATCATAGTATTTTCATGGGATGCTTTGCAGCTTTGCTAGGGAATTACAGGTGTGGTAGCTTTCCGTTGCTTTCCACACCGTGGATGATAATGATGGCCAGATGATGTTCGGGGACCATTTGGGCCTCAACGTTTCCTGGCATTTGTCTTACAGATGAGGAAAAATAAAAAAATCACAACCAGGAAGCTTGTCCCGACAGGGAATCGATCCTGGGCCCACTGCATAACAAGGCAGCACGCTACCTCGAGACCACAGCAGTAGTATATATTTGTACATTCTCTAATTTTTATTTGCACTTTTCCATGTCCACGGAGGGTTGTTACTGAACTTTGGGGACGATTTTAAATTGTTAGAGTGACACTAGTGTTTGAATCACTATCACGGCTTGCAGGTGTGCGGAGTTGGCAATTCTTGCGTATATTGTCATAGTAGTTTTAAAATAGGGAATAACCCTCTATATAGTTAACCCTTAAATTCGTAATGTATCCTTTTGGATACATCAGTTGGTACAGTTAATTTAATATTTTAAATAAATCAAAAGTAAACAAACAAAAAGAAACCACTTAAATGTGTGTCTAATTATACAATATACCTAATAATAACAGTTATACAAGATTCCGTTTTCACTGCGGTCCGCCACATTCAAATAATTAACAGAAGAAATATGTGTTTTGCCAATTTAAGGGTTAAGGGTTCTCTACTATGTCATTCACCTCTATTCTACGTTTTAAAATTAATATTATTATACTTATTACTCCTGACTATTCTATGCCAGGAGTCCACCTGTGAATGTTCCAACAGGCAAGTGACTACTAGCGTAATGTTAGCCAACATGATAGTACTCATTTCCGTTATCAGATTGTGGTTTTCTTAATAGGCTATATCCACTTTTTAGTAACTCCTTGTACCAAATAATATTAAGGATTATTCTCCCATTTTTGCAAAGAAAAATGAACATACATTTTTCTCAGGTATTTATTCACATACTGCAATAATAGAATTTATGCGTCTTTTGGTTTTCTTGTCTGAATTTATGTAGGAGAACTGCTGGCACAGAGTCCCCCTAGGCATACTCTTAATATTATTTCAGTGTGAGGTAATTTTATTTAATATCTGATATGATTCTTGTAACTTAATGTGTTGTCGTGGTGAGCGGTGTTAACTCCAACAGGCTAAATAAATAGGCTACTAAACCAAACCTAGTTCTGACTTTGACAAAAGAATCAATGCAGATTACTTGGACGTCGGCATATGACACTGTAGAATCTATGTGTGACATATGAAGATTAATAATAAGAAATTAACTAAGAGCATAAAAAGAGAGAAATGATAAAATGTAGTTTCCTACTGGAACTAGAAACTCCTTCATTACAGCGGAGGCGCATTTTAATACGGGGCGTGTTCCGCCCTATCTGATTAAGCTGCGACAGTTGTACCAGACCTCAACCCCCAATCAGACTTTAATGAATCTGATAACGTAATTTGTACCCTAGCGCCGTCTACAATTCGCCAGACAAAAAGCGAATCCAAACTAATTTTACATCTTCATTTACCTCGTCTATCCATTTCTGAAATCAGGGCAAATGCATTACTTGGTCATCCACAAAATAGCGTGTATCATTTTGAAACTGTTTCAAGTTCGAGTTTGGAGGTTAGATTTCAAGCCTTCGAACCATCGAAATTTGTATAATAAACGTTTAGATATTCCACGCTTAATTTCTTCTCAAATTAATTAACCCTTAAATTGCCGAAGTACTAATATTTCATGCCAGTTACTGTGTTGGAATGAAGTCAAACAAAACCATGTGTAACTGTGAGATATTACTGTATATTGTGCAATTCAACAAAAAATAAGTAATTTTATTCATTCGTTTTCCTATTGTTATATTAGCAATATTACATAAATTAAAGCTATGTGTCTTTTAAGATACATTGGGAATTTAAGAGTTAAAACAAAATGAAAATCAAAATGAACATAAACGTCTTCCTTTCATGTCAGAGTCCTGAAAGGATTGTTGGTTTACAAAAAAACAATTGTAACAATCTCTTTGTAGACCGTCCAGCGATCTTCCTACAATTTGGTTGGTACTTGCCTTAAGAACCCTGATACCTACATACGATCCTGTTGATATTGATGGATGTAATGTATAACGGGTACCATATTCAACTCGTCAAGGATGTTAGAAAGAAGTTAAATTGGGGAAATGATTATTCAAAACTAATATGTGGCGAATCAAGCAATAAGGTAAAAAAATTGAATATTTGATTGATTGTGAAAGTAGTGCCGTATTTAAATAAGTTTAATAATGGATTCATTTTTCCAAGAATTCAGTTTGTACTCAATATTTTATGAGATACGTAGAGGTCGAATTTTGTCATTTTTTGTAAAAATGGTTATTCACGTTTTGCTTTTAGTCCTAAAATATTTATTTATTTATTAGTGGTATTATCCTAA
>JASPKZ010007889.1:0-60000 GCA_030220185.1 Diploptera punctata | reverse complement strand
GTCACTGAAAGCATAAACGTTTACCGAGATAATTGGTACGGCCAGATATCAAGGATATCCAATGGCAGGCTACGTAAAACATTGTTTGCTTACAGATCTAACGAGAAGAAAGATCTTGGAATATGGAAGAAGCGATGGAGAAACTAAGCCTAATCATTGATATAAAATGGCGATAACGATTTTTTTCGTTAAGTTAATTTTATGAATAAGAAAGAAAATATCTCCCAAAGTAGGCCTACTGGAGAGTATGAGAAATGTCCGAGTGGTCTCATAACTCGATGAAGGGAGATTTGCAACCGCACCTCCTCCTAATGGAGGTGAACACGATTCTGGAGATCGTATGGCTGCCTGCATAAGCGGCCTCCTGCCTATTTTAGGAATGAGGTTTCGTTTCAACTTGTGAACCTAAAATCCCTAAAGGGAGGAAAGGGTAGAGAGGTGGAAGAAATCTCTCTAGGGGAAGGGGACCCCTAAATCAAAACTCTGGTTCTCCAAGTTGGTGGTTGCGCAGTTGTTCAGTTCTCCACCAATTTAAAAATAGTACTAAAACAGCAATATGCAGAAGTAGATGAATTAGAGATGCAAGAAATGATAGAAATATTAAAGAAATGTAAAAATAATAAAGCATGCGGGATAGACAATATAAACATAGAATTGATAAAAAATGCCCCAAAGAATTTTCAAGAAAGATTATTAAAATTCTATAACAAGGGCTGGAAACAAAATACAATGCCAGAAGAATGGAAAATTGGAAAAATAATCTCAATATTTAAAAAAGGCGATAAAAGAAAGCCAGAAAACTATAGAGGCATAAGCGCACTATGTGCAGCATACAAAATATATGCAAAAATGATCAACCAAATATTAACAACTACAGTAGACGCAATAATATCAGAAGAGCAGATGGGTTTTAGGAAAGAAAGAAGCTGCACAGACAACATATTCGCTTTAAAACAAATAATAGAGAAGCGAAGAGAATTCAACTTAGAGACGCACATCCTCTTTATAGATTATAAGAAGGCCATTGATAAAATGTCAAGACCACAATTGTGGAACATATTATGTGAAAAAGGAATTCCACTACACTTGATAGCAGTAATTAAGAAAATGTATGAGAAAACAAAAATAAAAATAAATCAAAGGGAACCAATACATATAACAGCAGAAGTTAGACAAGGTTGTCCACTATCAACCACTCTTTTTAACATTTATTTCGACGACATGATACGATCATGGAAGCAAATGACGACTGGGGGAATTAACTTAGGAAATATAGTAATAAAAACTGTAGCCTTTGCAGATGACCAGATTTTAATAGCAAAAACAGAGGACGAACTACAAAGAATGCTATATAAACTAAATGAAATATAAAAAAAATACAACATGGAAATATCATCAGGAAAATAAAAAGCAATGACCTTCAAGGGCGCTCATCCAGTTCGGACAAAGATAATATTAGAAAATAAAACAATAGAACAAGTGGTAAGATGTAACTTCCTAGGTTGCGAAATATCATACACAGCGAAAACAGATATAAATAATGAAATAAGTTTAATTATATAACAGGAACATTAAAAAGAGCTTTGAAAAACAAAGCCAGTAAAGACTCTATAATGAAATTATACAAGACAATGGCAGTACTATTATTACTTATGGATCCGAAACATGGACAGTGACAACACAACAATCTGCCAGAATACAAGCTGCTGAAATGAAATTCCTCAGACCAATAGCAGGATATCAAACAACAGACAAAAAACATAACACAGAAATAAAACAACTAAAAGTAGAGGAATTAAACACAACAATAGTGAAATACAGAACAAACTGGAAAGAACACTTGGCAAGGATGACTGAGAATAGAATACCAAAAGCAGCATACAGCTATTCACCACGAGGAAAAAGAAGTCTGGGAAGACCAAAGAAAAGATGGAAAGAGCAGCAATTTGGAGCCGGAACAGGCTAGTAAATAAGCATAAACCGTGAAGAAGAAGAAGAAGAGCTAAAACAGCCAGTAATAAGCCTTGCACTTCAGACTACTTATCATTCAGCTTTATATTGTACTAGAAGTCCCGGCCACGCGTTGCTGTGGCTAAGGTATACGTTAAAATTTTAAATTAGGTTGCTGTCTTTCAGCCAGATTACTTAAAACTAATACTTATACACAAAATTATTAATATTGAAAATAAAATATTGAACTGAACACACTTAAATTATGAAATAATCAATATTTGTAATTCAATTGAAATTCGCGGTTGCAAGAAAAAGCACAGCCATCTGGATCTCTCTTTGTTAAATAATAAACCAATTACCTTACCTAATTACCTTACACCGCCATCTGTTAGAATCATATGGAACTCACAGATAATTACACCGTCATCTGTTAGAATCGCATGGAACTCACAGATAATTATAACTCTTTGTTAAATAGTAAACAAATAATTTGCAATAAAAAAATAATGCAACTATAAATTTAGTTATAAACTACCCTAAGTCTCAAGTTGGATGAATCTGCACACAGTGTGCATTTTATTAAAATCGGTTCAGTAGTTTAGGATTCCATCGCGGACAAACAACGTGACACTAAATTTTTATATATTAACATGGATCAGAGGTCTGGGATACAAGTAGTGTAAATAAAAGCTCTTGAGCACCGAAATTGATTTATTGTGACGGCGTTCACGTAAAACCCGTCTGGATAAAATACGGAAATTAATAAAAGAAGGAATGAAAGTGGAGGGAGATATACTTGATAATATTCAGAAGAAAGAGTTAGTTTGGTCATATAAATAGAATGAAGGAAGAAATACTCCCTAATAAAGTATTAAAGTCCATACAATCTCAAAGAAGATATCGAGGTCGCTGGAGTGCTGACGTTGACGAGGCAATGGCACATTGAAGAATGCCATAACAAAAAGAGATGACAAATGGAAACGCAGAGACGGCGAAGACTCAACAATCCATGAAAAAGAAGGAGAAGAAGAAAATGACTTACACCTCTATAACTCTAATCGTGCATAATCCTACGTGGAATGGTTACTAAGACAAATCTTGAATAGACACATATATTTTACTTTTGAAATTTGGGAACTTTGTAGGAACCATTCATCTTATATATTACACATCCTGTGTCAATATAATTTACAACATTTTGCTTAAAATTGTGTGAAATAGGGAAATTCAAGGACAAGTTTGAGAAGTCAGCTTTGATCCTAGAATAACATGGCACACTTGTAATTGGAGAGAAATAGCGATTCTAACACCATGGAAGGAACTACATAACACAGCGAACGCTGCTATCGGTTTTTCGATTTGCTCGCTTAATACATACGTCAATACTTACAATTGAAACGCGTCTCCGACAACCTCTACTCCCCCTGTTATAATGATTTTCTATACAATTCAAATAAAACACATTTGTATTTTGTTAGGAAATGACTCTGTCACTTCAATTCGGGTCCTCAAAGTAAAGGATAACATTTTAGATTTTTAGACTTCTTTCCACTATTCTCACTGAAATTATAGGACAGGTAATCAGTTACTCAACAGGCTTCGTAATGTATTAAACACATTCATCGCAATCAGAATCTTCCCGTACAATCGAATTATAAAAATGGAAATAAAATAGAGTGCGAAAACATATTTAAAGTTTTACCAAATTAACCAGAGCCTAAACAAATTGAAAATTGAGTTCTCTGTGTCATTTAATCTTCAATATGTCATTGTTCACGTAAATGATACAATGAAAACTGTCCATATCTTCAAATGTAGGATTATACACTTAAAAGTTTAGCACAAACAACCATTTTAACGAGTTCCAAAGGAATAAAACTATTGAATTTTTTCTCCGTGAAAACATTTTTTTGAATTTTTTTAGAGATCTTCACTGATTCTATCGAGTTGCATGCACGCGCGTGCATGCTTGTGTGCGTCCTCTAACGTTCTAGCGATCGACATTTTTGTTTCATCGGAATCTAACTTCCCATATAGCAATTACTTAATTAAAGTGAAATCTTCTTTGTTAACCAGAAAAATCGAACTACTAGATGTAGGAGATCACCTAAAAGAAAACAATTAACAATCGCTACTAAAATAAACAAAGGAATTAAAAAAGTACGTCACGTAGGAACTGCGTAAACTAACAGAATTCATCAGCAAGTCTAAGTACAGTCTGATTTTGCTGGTTAACGAAATACAACTTTTGTTAAGAAACTCCATTTCTTATGCTAACTAATTTAAACGCGTTGGACTACAGAAAAAAACTATCATTCGAGTTCAAGTTTTTAAATTTTTTAAATATATTTCAACACACACACACACACACACACACACACACACACAACACACACACACACACACACACACACAACACACACACACACACAACACACACACACACACACACACACCACACACACACACACACACCACACACACACACACACACACACACACACACACACACACACACACACACACACACACACACACACACACACACACACACACACACACCACACACACACACACACACACACACACACACACACACACACACACACACACACACACACACACACACACACACACACACACACACACACACACACACACACACACACACACACACACACACACACACACCACACACACACACACACCACACACACACACACACCCACACACACACACCACACACACACACACACACACACACACACACACACACCACACACACAAACACACACCACACACCACACACACACACACACCCACACACACAACACAACACACACACACACACACACACACACCACACACACACACACCACACACACACACACACACACACACACACACACACACACACACACACACACACACACACACACACACACACACACACACACACACACATATATATATATATATATATATATATTAATTCATAGTGTTCTGCTCTAGAGCAGGTCTTTCACTGCAAACTCAGCATTCTCCACTCTTTCCTTAACTCGGCTTTCCTTTTTGTATCTACATATAAACCATGTATTTTAATATTATCTATCATCTGATGTATTTTTCTGCCTCTAACTTTCTTTCCGTTGACCAATCCTTCTAGGGCATCCTTTAGCAGGCAGTTTCTTCTTAGCTAGTGGCCAATCCAATTTCTTTTCCTCTTCTTTTGAGTTCCAGCATTGTTCTTCTTTCACCCACTCTGCCTAGCACATCTTTATTTCTTACTTTGTCTGTCCATTTTATACGTTCCATTCTTCTCCATATCCACATCTCAAAAGCTTCCAGTCGCTTTTCCTCATAATTATCTTCTTTGGTTTCTTTCCTATAATCTTGACATTTGTCTTATTTATATTATCTTCATCCCATAATCCTCACGCTTATCATTTAGCTCCATCAGCATGTTCCTCAGTGTCACTGCATCTTCTGCAAGCAAAGCCATATCATCAGCAAATCTTATGCACTTTATTCTTCTTCCTCCCATGTTTACGCCTCCCGTATTGATAAAGCAATTCTTCATTAGGTCTTCCAGGTAGATGTTGAAAAGAGTAGGTGATAAAGGACATCCTTGTCTTATCCCCCTTCTAATTTCCTTCACTCTGACATTTCTTCTCCTATCTTCACTTTTATTCGCTGTTTCATAAAAGACTACTTATGAACCTCCTCTCCTCCCAGTTCACGCCAATTTTCTCCAAGATCTTCAGGAGTTTATTCCAATTTACTCTGTCAAAGGCTTTTTCCAGGTCAACAAATACTGCATAAACGTCTTTATCTTTTTCTATATATCTTTCTCCTAATGTTCGTATCAATCCAATTGCATCTCTTGTACCCTTTCCCTTCCTGAAGCCAAACTGTTCTTCTTCCAATTCGCTTTCCATCGTATAACGTAAACGTCGATTCAGTATTTGCAGGAGAATCTTTGCAGAGTGTGATATCAAGCTGATAGTCCTGAACTCCTTACATTTCTTTCCATTGTTTTTCTTCGGTATTGGTATTAACACTGTCTCAGTCAATTCTTCGGGCCATTCAACTTCTTTATATATCTTGTTGCATAAACGCATAATTTCCTTCTTTCCTTCACCCAAACATTTAACCAATTCAATGGGGATTCCATCTATCCCTGTTGCTTTCCCATTTTTTCCATTTCCTTTAATTGCTAGTTCAGCTTCTTCCTTCAGAATTGAAAATCCTTTTTCATCTTCTGATACGGCTTCTTCATTTTCTATATCCAAGTTAGCCGGACGATTTCTTGTCTCATATAGCTCTTCTACATATTTTCCCCATGTATCCATAATTCCCTGTTTGTCTGTTATTTCTTCATTATTTTCGTCCTCAATCAGCCACATAGTTTTCAGGCTCTTCTTTCCATAGTACAAGCTTTTAACTTCCTGGTACATTAAATCATATATTCCTTTCCTCTCCAGATTCTCTAGTTCTTCACATTTCTGCTTCATCCATTCTTCCCTTGCCTTGTCAGTTTTTCTTCTAAGTTCGTTGTTTAGTTTCCTGTAGTTTCTTTTGGCTTCTTCTGTATTGCTATTTTTACATTTTCTTCTTTCTTCCATCTATATACATACATACATACATATATATATATATATATATATATATATATTCTGAAAATACCAGTATTATCAAGAAGTTAAAGCAAATATAATTAATTTATAAAATCCGTTAACATTGACATATGAGAAAAATTATAATTGCTATGTTTTTGTATAAAGCAAATATTTTTTCATTATTTTCTCTATTACCGAAAGTCAGTATGCGGTTTAGAGCACAAAACATGTAAGCATTCTCCAACTTAAATGTTTACCATAATATCAAACAGAATATGGATAAAAGTAAACTACTTATTATTCGAAATCTCTTACAGATTCTCTTGCTAGAACATGGAATTCCCTTCCACTCTACGTCAGAGACTGCCAGACATTACCATCATTGAGAAACAAATTGAAAATAAAATTATTAATAGAAACAACTCACTAATATTACTTTTTAAAAATTAATGATGTTTTTTCATTATTCAATAAAAATACCTTTACGATTTGTCAATATATTTACCTAATGCTTCGTATAGCAAGCGATGTATTAATTCATTATAGTTTATTACTTTCTTTGTATTTGTTTTCTTTTTATGTATAGTAGATTCGAGCTGTTATTCCTTTCTGTATACATTCTATTATTAGTTTAATTGTAATTGCATTTAATTTTAATTTATTATTAGACATTTTTATTGTTATTCAATTTGACAGATAATTAATTGTTTAGTATGTACTATTATTGTAATTTTTTGTATTTAAATGTAACATATGTTTGTCCTAGTGAGTGGAACAGAAGGCCACATAGCCTTAACTCCACCAGGCTAAATAAATCTATTCTAAAATAAATCTATTCTATTCTAATTTATGGTCTGATTTTGCTGGTTTACGGAATATATATATATATATATATATATATATATATATATATATATATTAATTTAATAGTATGTATACAGTTACGTTGCGAGAAAACATGTGACGACCGCTAGAACGATCTTTAAATTATGGCTTTCAGATAAACCTCCACTCCTAATGGTCTATAGTTAAAAATGCATATTCAACTGCAGAGGTCACAATAATGAATGCCAGATTCGAGGGTACTGAAAGCTGTTCTACGCAATAATTCAATCTTGTATCTTGTAAGCCCATGTTTACCTTAACAGAGATTTTTTTGGCGCTGTCCTCCTACAGGGAGCCATGCTAATTTAGTTACACTTGTTTTCGTATAGATGTCATTTTGAGTGGTACGTGGTCAGCGTTCCGCCTCATACTGACATCTAGGAAACCAAGGTAGTACTAGGACAGGAAAATTCGGTAAATTTTGCTTAGAGGCCTTTTCATTCAGGCTTAAGAAATTTTACGAGCCTGAAAATCTTCAGACTCGGGACCCACGGCTTAAAGTCCCTCCCGAAGGACTTGCTCCTTGTATTTTTCCATCCTAAAAAATCCACCGACCACGGCCGGGTTTGAACCCGCGACCCTCGGGACTTGAGACAAGGAGCATAACTACTAATCCACAGCGGCCGATAATTCAAAAGGAAAGAAATGGCATGAACAACTTTGAGGCGGAACAGACCAGAAGGCTTAATTCTTGATGCCGATGTTGTTGACAACGAAACCTTTGTACAGTGACAGAAAACGGCACTTGGAAAGGCTGTGTAACATTCCAGGTAATCCGAAATTGTGGTGGGGGTAGATTGTGAACGAGATTCTGTCTAGAGACTTCCAAATCGTCAGAGATGGTAATTTGACAGCTCTAACATATATAGACGAGATCCTGCGAACTCCGATTTGTACTATTTTAATTGACGATAATTCTGTCCTTACAGAACTAGGTTACTGGATAACATATTCCAACAGTAAGGTATCGCATATCCTTCAGTATCTCACATCATATTCGACTGCAAGTGATAAATAAATTATCCCAATAATTTATGTTATATATATATATATATATATATATATATATATGTGTGTGTGGTAGTGAAAATTTATTGACTTTTTGGTAAGAAAGTTTGGCCGTATTGCATATTCCTATTCTAAGATTAAATATATAAGAATACATAAATAAATACAAACATGGCTACAGCAGTTGCACGTGGACTCTGATATATAAAAATGTATAAAACATTGCATATATAATGTCTATACTTGTAAAAACCATACATAAAAACAAATAAAATTTTCTCTCACTTTGTATGATAATAAAAAATCTATATATACAACAAACTTAAAAAGAACCCACTCTCACACACACACACACACACACACACACACACACACACACACACACACACACACACACACACACACACACACACACACACACACACACACACAACAACAACAACGCATACCACCTCCACCCCCGCACACAGCAAATTCATCAAAGGCTATTCAACTAAGATAACTTGATTAAGTTTTAATATGACTAAAGATCGGAAAAAATGCCACATTGAGTTATCATGACTAGTGATACATATTTCTTCACTGATCCCCAACTCTGCCATCCCTCTATTTGCTCACAGTTCCCAAAAAGTTGTTCGTTTTCACTTCGCGTTCGTCCCCTCCTATGAGATACTAATACGCCTCTCTGTCAATATATATATATATATATATATATATATATATATATGTGTGTGTGTGTGTGTGTGTGTGTGTGTGTGTGTGTGTGTGTGTGTGTAATGAGATTATTAAATTTAAACTACGTCCTAATACTAAACTCGACATTTTTTGATAAGTTTTTTTCCAACTTTCTGTTAGGCATGTAAGTAAAATGGTTTCAAACAAAATTTTACATTTGTTGGATTTTTTATACTCTTTAATTAAATATATTTAAAACATTGATAATTCATACCTTTCTTAACAAAAATTATATGGAATGTAGTTCTAGAGAATACTATTAATATATGTACGCCTATGCATTATAATAATTGTGCAAACCTAACTGGGTAGTTTAGAAAATTTAATTTATACCTGGATGTACCCTTAAAACTCCATATCCCATTTTCGACGAATGAGGAGAAGCGAGGAAAATGTTTCATACTCATTTTCGATTCAAAAAGTATTTTTTTAAGTAATGCAATTTTATTCTAAGTTCGTGCTGTAAGTCACATTATTCATACAGTATCTGATTCTGTTTCATGATTCTTTGAAATTTGAGCAGAAATGAAAGTTACAATTTTCAATTTATCTTCATACTTCAGACATGTTTTGTTTTCAGTATGAAGAGATTTACCAATTAATAACAACTTGTTACACACTGTAAGATTTTATATTTTTCTTAAAATAAATGAAACTATATTTTGGCAACATGTGTAAAGTTTGGCTGGTAGCGAATCCCGTGCACAAAGAAAAGGGGATGATGTTGGGGGTTAAGTTGTGTTTAAATAGACCCGCATGCTGCGGGGGAAGGCAAACTGGCAGTCAGCACGACTTCGTGTAATCACTCCAACCGTTCATTAGCTGCTTTTGATATCCGAGACACAATAAAAAAACTGGGGGAAAAGAGAAATTTTCAAGCGAAGCGATATTCGAATTAAAGTAGATGTCTTAGGGAAAACTTTCTGATAATGTAGTATTATTAAGCGATAGAGAGGAGATTCTAAACGCCAAAACATTCACATTCTATTAAATAACACAGTGGAATGAACATTGTGCATTGTATAGCTATGAGCCGTGCTTAAAACAGAATTGTAATATTAGGGGAACGGTAATTCATATTTGTCCGCTCAATCGCTATCGGTATTGTACGGAATTTTACAAACAATAGAGAAGTGGAGCACAGTTTTGTAATGTAACCTAATCATAACTAACTTATGCAACTTTCGTAACGTCACTTATGTTAATTGCTGAAAAATATGTTAAAACTCACGTGACTTAATGATGTGGGATGTAGTGCCGAAACATGTCATTACATGTCGCAATTAATGTTATTATTATGCTATAAAGTCCAAACTCCATGGCGCGACAGGCCTAAAAGCCCTTGGCTTACCAGCCGACTGCTAGCCACACATCCATGTATTTTTGATCAAAGAGGTAGACGATCATATAGCCAGTGTAGCGGAGACATGTAGTCAATATGTCGGGTCCCCAGCCATTATAGTTGGTTTTCTCAACCTGGAGCAGCTACTTATTGTAGCTATCCAAATTCCTCAAGATGTTGGGTGCGCACCGGTCCCATACTGGCAGAAATTCCGCGACAAAATGTCTTCCCCCGTGGAGACTCGAACCAGCTCAAATCCCGCCAAAGCATCTTGCATTAACCACTCGGCTACGCGCGGAGATTAGTATGAGATATAATCGGAGATATAATAAAATATAACATTCGAAATGCTTTAAACCTGCGTCCCGTTAACATGCATATGTAGTCATTTGGGCTACAGGATCCGTCTGTGTATATAATATTGTATTCATCTACAGAAATTCATAAAATGACGAGCGATATATTTCAGAGTTTGTGTATCTTTCTTTCGGTGGAAAACCCTATTCAATAGGCCTGCATGGAGAACCATGTCCAACAATGTGTTTGGAGCACGAATCCAGGGGTGCACACCAACATGACTTGAGATTTTTTCGTCGAATTCCCTAATTATATTCTTATTATTATTCTTATATTTCACTCCACGGTTTAGGCTCTACGCCTGTTATATATTCACAGCATCCGTCCTTTTGAAGGATCTTTCTACATCTCTTCGATCTGTTTGCTTATAATTGGAAATTAATTTTGGATCTATTCATGTCCATTATTTCATCATGTGTATTCAATTTGATAGATTTTCTTGCATTCTCTTCACTTTTGGAATAGGGATGTATTCAATTCTTATCACATTTTTTCGTTTCATATGTGATCAAGTTCAGTTTAACACTGCGTTCTTCCTAAAAATGTCATCTCTGCACTTCATGTCCGACTCTTCATTTGGATTCTAGGAACCCACACTTCACTTCCATTTGTTCCCTAGTCTTCTAGGATAATTCTAGGTTCGTCATTAATACTCGTATCCATTTCATAACTCATTTAATATATTAATAAGTAATCAGTTGCACAAGATACCGACAACAATAGACTTGCACAGCCCACTGATACACTGTACATGCGACCAAACAAGTTCAAACTCTCGCAATAAAACTAATGAAAAAATATCAACATGTCATCCGTTTTGGTTCCGGGGAAACATCGTTGTATCGTAGGCAGCGGACCAGAGACAAGTTACCTGGGTGAGAATTTTTGGGATTTTTCTCACCTATAAACAAATGCCGGAAACTTTAAATCCAAATACTTACCGAACACCATATAGCCATTATAGTCACCCTTCCATATTCAACTTTTTTTAGTATATATGTGTGAGTAAATTATGCCTTGTCTTATATGTTCGAGTTGTCTCGGAGGAGCCCCGAATTGTTTTAACATAATGGTTTATTGGTGGTGAAATGTTACATGGTAAGGATATCTAGTGCTGATCACTCATTCGGGGAGGTCCTTTATCTCCTTATATGATAAAATGTATGTATGTGATCCAAAAGTTCAAACAATCGTCTCCGGACAGGTCATTTCACTGTAAGGCCAGGACGGCATGGAACACGTAAAAGTTGGCCTACCTAAAGGGAGGGGTTAAGTTAAGAATAAGAAAGAAATAGCATTATATTGAAATGAAATAACATTGTAAATAAATGTTTTATAGCGTAACATTTCTCAGTCGATATTTCGGAAGATAAGAAATTTAGTGACTTGAAAGCTTTCAGCAGAGCATTGTATAGGCCTTACACTGCTGATCCCGTTCAACAACAAATGTTTTTCAAACTTTTCGTTAAAGAAATGTTGAAGAAAGTAGTATAAACTTAGTATTCATTATTAATGCTTCGGATTTTATTAAATTTTCAAACTTCATAATTTGACTTAAAGTTTTTTTCTCATATTTCATAGAATTTTCTTTTGTCTTTCTGTACTATAATATAATATTATGAAAACAGCTGAATATCTGAACTTATACAAGTCTGCCAGTTTCATAGAGAAGAGACATGACCGAATTCAAAATAGACTAAAATGTAATCCATTAATGCCAGCATTTTCGCTCATTGACAACGTTAGCATTGTTTTGTCTGAGAGTGTTTTCCAAAACTTTGGTTTGTTCGAGGCAAGTCTTGGGTCTGAAAGAAATTGAGTTATGAGTTAGGAGCTACTGCACTGACAACTCCCGACGGAAATATAAATTGTTTGCGCTTACTTCTTCTTCTCCTTCTTCTTTTTTCATTCTTCGCTCTTCATCATCCCTCTGTTCTTTTACGTTTGTTATATTTGAGTTTAAGTCTTGAAGCAAAAGGAAGATATATAATTGGTTTTTCAGAGTCTCTGTACCGACGACCTTACATTTTAGGAACTCGACTAATAACATCATGTATGAAGATCGGCGGTTTATACATCACAAAATCGATTCTCATAATTTCTTGTACTTATAGAAAGTTCACACTGTAGGTTAAGCATAATAAAATAAGAAAGTTCACATTGTAGGTTATCACACATTTTAAAATAATCCGTTCAGCAGGAGCTAGGATAGCAAAGGTATTCCTCCGCAAGTCGAATTTATGGCCCGATTTTGCTGTTTTGAGTAATGTACCTTTTTCAAGTCCTAACTAAGTCGAATGTAGCCAATATTGTTGCGAAGATCTGAAATTACGGTCGCTAGAATAATTTCTAAATTTTGGGTGCCAAGTAAACCTCCACACGTAATGGTCCAAAGTTGCTGGTTTAGGGAATAACTTTCGTGTAACTAACTCGCTGGCACAGTCGTTCCGGCGCGAATATAAGCTGATCACATATCCCTATCAGAGCTATAGTTTTCTAATCATGCTATGCATTATTTACTTCTTTTTGGCGTGTTTAGGATTGAAAAACAGATAAGGATTCTGTTGGTTTATGTTGGATAAAAATTAATAAAAATTGCCGGAAAATACGATAGGGCTACGCGATTATGTCTTAAATATGCGGGAGATCTAACGACGAAATACATACTCGTATAATATGTTAATTATATAATTTTTACCTGGTAAGTCAGTCGTCCTCAACTGAATTATTAAACTTCAAGTTATTATAATATGGAGGCCTTTCGAAAACAACGTTTCATCTTCTGCGTTTTAACTGGAACTGATGGTGTTATATAGGTTGTATAACGGATTTATTAACCTCAACGGTGCTTTAATACCATTTTCAAAAGTGTTGCTAGTATAATATGGAAATGTAACGATCTGGTAGACATAGTGACGGGTGGGTTGGCGATAGAGATCAGAACAGTTGAAGGGAGATTATATTTCATTAGATTAGAAGAGATGGTTGTGGGTTTTTAAGACCCTAACACGGAAACTTTATTTTAGGTTCATTGTATTACCTATCTTCATTTTATGGATTGAAAGAGATGAAATGTAATCTACGCGATATGTAGTCTGTTATGGTGTTCCTGGTTCGACACACATTGAGCCTTCACATACATGACTCATACCGCGATTTACTTGGACTGGGCCTAAGGCTTCAAAAAAGGGCTACTACTTGGAGGCTCAAGCATGTACATGAGTAATCACCACAACTACATATTTTAAACACCTGTGATTTGCTATCATGAGATGAAATGCCATGAAGAGATGAAGGAAGGGGGGGGGTGGAGATTGTTGGTGGGATGAAATTCCGAAAACCCCGAGAAAAAATCGATAAATCTCTTGTGGTCCACCATCAATACCCCTCCAGCCAACATTCGAAACTGCGATCCCTGTTAGGGCAGTAGTGCGCGCTAGTAACGCTTTCACCGACATTGCTTTTAAGGGAGGAGAAGAAGAATTAAAGCAGTACATAACAGCTAATTTTTACTATAAAATAGTTATAACAGGGGAGAAAATCAATATACTCATTAACCCTGAGGATTTCTTCTCCTCCTCCTTCTTCTTCTTCTTCTTGTTCTTCGGCTTTCCCCCACTTTTAAGTTTGCCGTCTTCAGTTTCCATTTATTTCTATCATTCCAATCTCCTTCTTCCAAATTCCTATCATCCATTATAGTTCTGACGTAGGTTTTCCATTTCCATCTTGGTCTGCCACGTTTATTTCTTCCAGGGGGTGACCATTGGTATATATTTCTTGACCATCTTTCATTTTCCATTCTTTGTACATGGCCATACCATTTAAGCGTTTGATTTTCAATCCTATTAACAACAGATGTGGTGACATTCATTTCTCTCCAAAGGAATTAATTTCTTATTTAACCTGTCTTGTTTTTTGGAGGCTTCTTCTAAAATAATCAAATTTAACTGTTCTAATTTTAATCTTTTGTAATTCCGTCAAAGGTCAAGTTTCACTTCCATATGACAAAATATTCTGATTATGCTCTTATAAATTTTCAATTTAGTTTCCTTTGTAATGTTTTTGTTCCAAATTATTCCATGTAATGTCTTAGTTGCAATTTTTGCCATTGCAATTTTAATTTGTACATTTCTTTCACAGGTATCTAAACTTGTAATTATTGACCCAAGATATTTAAAAAAATTACATTTTTTTATTTTCCCTGTTTCGAGTATGAGGTCATCTACATCCTTTTCCAAACACATATCTTCTGTTTTCCGTACATTTATACCCTGGGGATTTAACCATAAAATTAGCCAAATGAGTGGTGAGAATAGAATACTGCCCGAGTGTTCCACTCACATGGACAATCATAGGCTGCATGAAAAAAAAAAACAGTAATAATATTAAATTAACCGAACATTTGACCAATAAGTGTAATATTTGTAACATAATGATAATAATAAAATGTACATAAAACAATAAAAAACGCAGTAGACAGCCCGTATCAAATGCACATGAAAAACAAATTACAAGGAAAATAATGAGACGTAACAAAAAAAATACAGAATGTATATATATAGCCTATATTACATGAAAAGAAAAATTAATGCCTGGACCGGAATTTGAACAAGAGACCAAAAACTCTATACGTTAGCGCGATACCATCTTCGCCATTCAGGCTCCCAGAGCAAACACTTTTCCTTTCCATACATACCATTTTCTATCATAAGAGGCGGGCGGAACATCTCTCGCTGTGCTATCTTACGGCTTCTACTGTATAACAAGTAAGAGTTTTAAAGGTTATATACATACAGAGTTCATCAAAATTAAAGAGTAAACTGAAACAATTGAAACTATACGGTAATAGAAGCAATACATATCTAGTAAACATGGGTCCGCAAATGAGCCATGTACGAGATAATTGCAACGGTGTGGGTTACAAGTCACCACTGACTTCATCAAAAATATCTTCCTAATTAGTACAAATTAATTTGAAATGCAGACTTCTCGTTTAATTGCAATTCTATGATGCATCAAAATTCGCTCATAGCTCAACCTACCAAGGAACACAATTATTAATTTACATGTTATAGGCCTACAGTAATACTGTACACTCGTACTCGTTAAAGGAGATGTTCAAAGTGTCGTCCCTGCATCCGGTTGCAATTTAGGACTCGTCTCTTCAGTAAATTTCGATATGTTTACGACGCAGGACTTCAGTGGCGGCAACATATTCGCAATAATAAATCTCGGTACGGTTTGTTTGCGGACCCATTTTTTTTATTCTATTATTGTATACTTACAAAAGTTTCAGTTTTCGCTATTAGTTTTGATACACTCTGTATACCGGTATATATGTATATATATATATATATATATATATATATAAGCGTTACTGCTATAAAGTAAAAATATTCTCTTTAATTTGCTTACTTGTTATAGTCAGCTATTAGATGGCAGTGAAGACAGAGTTCTCGCGACATCTAGTAATAATGGAGAATATAATACATATATAAGAAAAAATAAGTGTTTGAATTGGATTCGCCTGGTAGTGTAATGGATATCACGTTGAGGTACAGACTCAGAGATCCGGGTTCGAATCCCGTCCAGGCATTTATTTTTCTTATCATACCATATATATATGTTTATTAATATTTAATACCCTATTTTTATGAAATAAAAAATATAATAAATTATTATTTGCTAAATAAATATTATTACTGAGGTACACGAGTTTGACATTAAATAATTCTTTACTTTGTTTTTGAACGATTTTATGGTTTAGCAATCTGACACAGGGCGGAAGAGTATTCAATGTTATAGTAAAGTGAAAGAGTGTGATAACGAAGGACATTGGCGAGAACATACTGTACGGGTGCCTACATTATGTGTTTCGGAGAGTATAATGGTAAGTAATGGTGTTATAAGTGATTAGTTGATGAAATGTGTGATGTTTTCTAGAGAAGAGATAAGGAATGGACGGTTCTACAATTTCATAAACGAAGCAGTAAATCGCAATACATTGGCCACGGTAAGCATGCAGGAAATATGCTGTCGCTGAAATAAAGATAACATGTTTGTACAGGTTGCAACAGGACTTCAACCGACACTTTTTGTTGAGGAACATCTCTGAAACAAGTCTTTGTGAGTTCTACGCATTGGTCAAGGTTTTTGCCAATAAGGTTTGGACTTTCGATATCAAAATTCTACTCAAAATATATTTTATTAAAATACATGAACTGGCAGTTTATAATGTTTGTTCAAACAGACTGTTCATGCCTCAGTGATACAGTAGCATCAACAACTTCCAACTTTGTCGAGTATGATGGGATTCTGTTTAATGAGGTGAAACGCATAATTCATTTGGACAATCAATGATGGTAACTCGAATTTCATAATTTCGATAAGTTTCCAAAGAAAAAAAGAAGCAAGGAGTTGGATAGGTTACATGACGTAGTGCGCATCTTAACCAATAAGCAGAACTTACAAATGACGTGTTTAGGAGTTCAAGTTTTTTAATAAAAATTATCTCTTTATTTATGAGATATTGTTTCTAAAAGTTTGTCGCTGAGGTTACTCTATAATTTACGAAGAAATGTACAAGTTATTTTATGA
The DNA here is from genome assembly GCA_030220185.1 of Diploptera punctata. Classification (NCBI taxonomy): domain Eukaryota; kingdom Metazoa; phylum Arthropoda; class Insecta; order Blattodea; family Blaberidae; genus Diploptera; species Diploptera punctata. The sequence continues at coordinate 42,504 of JASPKZ010007889.1, read as the reverse complement.
TATTGGGTCCGTCATTTCATTAGGTTAGCTAATGTTTTCCTAGTTTATTTTTTGCTAGCTATGACGCAAAACAGTAGGATGAAAAACTAATAGATCTAAGATAATGTCTTGATTTTTTTCTTCAGTGTCTCCCATAGGGTGTAAAGACACCATTAAAAGTTTTATATATGTATTCGAGGGCTATTTCAGAAGTTCTACACACTGTAGATGAAATTGAACAAAATTAGAATATTTAACAAAATACCTCTACAGGCCTTCATTATAATCTTCGTTGTTTCTTATGACAGCTTCCTAACGTTTTGGCAAATCCCGTATTCCGGATAGGACACCTTCATTGCTGAGCTGTCTGATCACTCGGGCCACCTCATTCAATGTTTCCATTGAGATGACTGAGATTTCAGTTCTGGCTCAAAATCTCGTATCCAGGTTTCATCTAGTGCAACAATCCTATTCAGAAACTGCTCTCCTTCTGATCGGTAACGTTCAAGCAATTCTTCTGAGATTATTTTGCGACCAGTCTTCAACTCTTCACTCAGAACCCATCTGGCAGAAACTTTCCTCATCTTTACATTTTCAGTAGTGATTCTGAAGTGACAGACTCGTGTGCAATATCCTTACATCTTCTCTCAAAATGACTTCACAAGTGTATCTGTTCAGCTGATGGCCTTCCACTTCTTGGGTTGTCCTCCCGACCTTCACGGAAACGAGTAGCCCATCGTGATACTGTGCTACGATCCATTACATTGTTTCCGCACACCTCCCTCAAAGCATTGTGAATTTCAATTGGATTCTTTCCATGTAAATATTCAACTTTAATGTAGGATCGCTGGTCACTACGTGTAATCCGACCTGTCTCGGTTTCCTCTTCTATTTTAAAACTGAATTATTCATGACACGGACAAGCTAACCACGACACACATATACAGCCGTCAAGCCTAAAGTCAGATTAAAAACTGACACAAATTTCAACTCGATCACGCCACCTTAAAGGTCGCGCATGCGTCGTGTGCAGAATTTTTACACACACACACACACATATATATATATATACATATATATATATGAAAAATTCACATGAATAATGTATTATAGGGACTCAAGTCGCCGTAACTTCTATAAAAACTAAGCTAAAGATATAACTCTAACTAACTCACTGGGACTATCGAACCCGTAGGTTGATAGCCGCGCGAACATAATCTCTCCATACATCCCTAATCAGAGCTAATATTTTCCAATCTTCCCTGTATAATCTACTTCCCTCAAATCATAGTTAATTTTATTCTCCCACCTTGTTCTTGGTATATCAACTGGGCGTTTTCCCTCTGCTTTTACTTGAAGAAGCTTCCATGAACGTCTTTCATTCCCCATTCGTGCCACATGTCCTGCCCATCGCAGTCTACAAGACTTAATTGTTGTTATTATATCTGGCTTCCTATAAATACCATGTAGTTCACTGTTATGTAGTCTTCTCCGTAACCTGTCTGTTCATCTCTCTTTGGTCCAAAAATTTTCCTAAGAACTTTATTCTCAAATACTCGTAATCTCCTTTCCTCCCTTAAAATAAGAGTACATGTTTCGCATCCATATAATATAACTGGCATAATAATAGTTTTTCCTATTATATGGATGCGGAACATGGACTCTTACTTTAAGTGATGAGAAAATATTGCTAGTATTTGAGTATAAATTTCTTAGGGAAATTTTTGACCAAAGAGAGATGAGCAGACAGAAGAATACTGAATTACATGATTTTATAGGAAATCAGATATATTAAGAACAATTAAGTCTCGTAGACTGCGATGGACAGGATATGTGGCACGAATGGGGGATGAAAGAGATAAATGGAAACTCGCCAGAAAACCAGAGGAAAATCTCCCAGAAGGTAGACCAAGAATGAGGTGGGAGAATAACATTAACTATGATTTGAGGGAAGTAGATTATACAGGTGATTATTATTGGAAACAGCTCAGGATAGGGACGTGTGAAGAACTTACGTCTGCGCGGCCATGAACCTACGGGTTCGATAATGTCAGCGAGTGAGTTAGTCACGTGCAGGAAATTGCATTTTACTTGAACTCCACCATTGAATTCTAAGATTCGTCTGCAAAAACAAGGAAATACAGGAATACAAAATTCCCATTTTTTTATCTTTAATTAATTGTAATGTTCAAAATATAATTATAATGATATGCCTACTCTTTTTAGGTTAACATTACACCATTTTACTAAATTACTTATTGCATGTTTATGTAAATATCATTCAGAATAAAGCTGGGCTGTTCTAACGCATCTACATCCTGAAATGACACAAATATTACTAATTACATCGATACTTTATAATTAATCACGGTTATGTTTGGTGCTACCGACATGTTTGCCAATATCTTTCACGTTTCCATTATATACATACTTACTTGTTTTTTTCCCGTGCTTTCTACAGTTCATAAAATACTTAATAACATATCCTCCACAAAATGGATAAGTATAAGCTTGGGGTTACGATTTTTAACTTAAGACTGAATACATTCTGTCACAATAATTCTTCCGTTGCTGTGGTTTTCTTTTAATTGCAGTAAATAGTTGTCTACTCTAATCGACTGGGCATATGCTACATCACCAATACGAACACTAGACGAACAATACATATTTAAATACAGTATATTAAGTAGGATGAATGAAATCTGGTAACTTCTAAGTCAGAAAAGAACCGGCGCGGCGTTCAGAGGGAAAGACAGAAAACTGCTAAACGAGTGGTAGCAATCAGGAGACTTCCCTAAACACGTCCGTGTGGATGCGGGCGAAAGTCTCTTTAAAGGGGGTTGAAGTTGTTAAAGAAGTGCTGATTACTTGCAAAGGGGTGGGGGCGGCAAGAAAGAAGAGGAAGCCCGAGAAAACAGAGTTGCTTTATAAAGAAGAAAAACTTTCAACAAAACTAAAAGTTTTCAGCCCCCTCTTACTTCCTTCTCACAGAGTTAGAAAGTGGGGGTGGAAATGCTTACAATAGTGTATGTTAAGTTTAGGGTAACACATGACTTTCTCTTTTGTGTGAAGAGTCCAACAATGAAAAGAAGTAAAAATAACTGCATCTTAAATACGTTTTTTATTGCCTCAGTCTTGTCTACAAACTTCTGGGTAAAGACAGTGCGAAGTGGACCTACAAGGTAACTGTCAACCGTTGCATGCCGAAACCTACATTGGATTTTCTTCCAGAGAAGCATAGTGATGTACCAAGGATGTGTCCACAAAAATATCTACCGCATTCAACAGCAAGGTACTAAACCCCAGCGCCAAATCTCTCATTTAAACTGTGCCTTGCAGTCAAATTCCACAGATAATTTCTTGGACACAGCCTTGGTACATCACAAAGCTTCTCTGGGAGAAATTTCAAGATAGGTTTCGGTATGCAATGGTGGACAGTTCCCTTGTTAGAACTGAAAAATACAGAACAAGTGTTAACAAATATATAAATACATATACATGTATTATATCGATAAGATACTTCGATAACTAACTCACTGGAATTATCGAACCAGCAGGTTAATGGTTGCGCCCACGTATGTTCACCATACATCCCTATCCTGAGAAATGTTTCCCTGTATAATCCATCTCCCTCATATCATGATTAATGTTACACTTCCACTTCTTTCTTCGCCTGTATATCGGCCGCTTTCGCTCTGCATTTCTTACAAGAAACTTCCATGGCCCTACTTCATTCCCCTTTCTTGACCATCGAAGTCATGGTATCTTTACGTGAAGAGACTTGTATGCTTAAATGACGTCACGAGCAGGACGGCGATATCACTGTAACTGGAAGGTTCACCTATACCGGATAAATAACTGGAGTAAAATTCTCGGAAATAAAATAGTTATGAAAACTAGAGAAAATATAATAAGATGATTAACAGATTTAGATTTTGTGGTTAACAACATATAATAAACGTGAACTTCAGAAATTCTCTGGCTACTAAATATAAAACTGAGACTAAAAATTATCGGCATTGATATAAAACACTTTAATTGCTTATTCATATATTAATCATTTCATCACATAGCCTATTATGATCTAATGAAATTAGATTTATTACCTATACAATTCTAAAAATGTTAAATGGATTCTCGGAATCCTGTGTTCTGCAGATCTCTGGGTGTCCGTGAGGGTAAATAAGGGGGTCCAGTCTAGACTCCTCTCGAATAGAAGATCTGAGAGACCTAATATTCCAAACTGGAGATGTAAAGGCATGTGGAAATTTCTCCGCGGCGCCACCGATTCATGTCTTCTACCTTATAAGGCGAGACCCGACTCTCGCCATCGCCCGCAAATTCCAAAGCCGGCCCAACAATGCGTCACAATATTAAAAGTTTCTACAAATTATACATTTTATCTCAAGAGTGTAGTCCAAAGGCCGTTAGTTGGCCACAGTCCAGAGCAGTGAATCTCTAAATCTCTTTCAAGTCTCACTTCCTATTTCATGAATAAAAGGAAACATTCTCTCATATTACTAATAACTGGCACTAATATACCCAGAGGTTCATCTCGTGATGACATAAGCTCTCTATACATAGTAGTATTACTCAATCATGCCTTGTATAATTCAGTAAATCATGGTTAATATCATTCTCCCACTTCATCGTTGGCTACCTCTTGGATGACATTATATCTCTGTTTTCTAACAACCAGATGTATCTCTTTCATTCTCAACTCGTGGCACATTTACTGATAATTGATGTCTATGAAACGTAGCTCATATTATACAGACAAGATTTAATAAGTAAAAATATGTAAATATTTTATGGGTGTCCGCAAAAACATAAATATTTCCGGAGAGCTGGGAACCGCTTCTCTAGTTATAGCATTAAAATCTTCTACTATTATACGTTTATACACTGGAATTGTTATTTTACTTGACTTTAATTATTAACATGTAGTGGCTAGAATTCAGAATATTATCGCTTTTTAATAATAATCATGACATTAGGCCTGTATTTACATTTACGGCACTGTGAGGTTCAAACCTATTAACAAGAGAAAATGAGATAGCATACAATATGTCTGTGATATATAGACGGAACATTTCTAGGAAAATAAGAAAATGGAATTCATTTGGTCTGAAGAAAATAAAATGTCCAATAATGTTGCTATATAAGTTATATACAACTGTGAAGAATGTAATGGGGAAAATAATATTTCTCGGATAAAGTTCAGTTTTTAATACGTAGCAAATATAACTCTGATTATTTTCCATCAATCCATTTTACGCCATTTTCAGAGCCCCAGAAAATAGAAATAGTGTGTGTGTTTTCCCAAACCACGGAATTAACTATTCGTCTGTCTCGAGATACGCGCTAGGCGGATAGATGAATTTAATGTGGTCTAATTTCAATTTTAAGTATCATTTCGACAGATCACTTTACACAGTTTGTGTGTACTTGTGTACAGAGAAGAGTTAGCATGAGTGTACGATTAAGTGTTTGGTGTAGTGTAAATATGTAATATGAAAGATGATGATGATTATGAGAAAGAAAAAGATAAAACCCGGTACCAGCATGTACCTTACTCCTATCGATAGGACCAGAGATACAGCCAGGCATATGTCGCTATCCGTTGAACGAATCGCTATCAACAGTATCAAATGCCTTCTTAACATATGTACTGCAGAGGGGTTTGGAATTTAATTCAGACATCTAATGCATAATCCTGCGATTAAAAATTTCGCACCAATACCCATCTTGACTCCGAAATAGAAAATTGTATATCTAATTTCTATCCTCATATAAATAGAAATACTTTATAAACTGAAGTAATCCCATTATATGTTTAGGAATGCCTTTGGGTTAGTAGGATCATGCCACCATTATAGAAAAGCACTAGATATGCCAGCCAGGTTGTCAGTCCTGTGTGACGGCAGAACATCATAGCTGTTAGCAGATAAGCCGATCCCAAACTGTATGGTGCGCCACAAGTTTTACGCTAGTTTAAAAATCCTGGTCCCATGGGGAATCGAGCCTGCGATCTTCTGGCTTAACAACGAAATATGCTTATATTAAAAGTAAAAGTAAAACATTCTACTGGTGTTTGACGTAGTGACAGCCAAACAGAAGAGATGTACTATTGTTGATATACACGGAAACAAATTGATCAGGCCTGCAGTAACAACCCAGGAACAGATGAAATAAAACTAAATGGGTGACATGAGTATGAACAAGTGGTGGAGTGAATTTTATGGCAAGGGAAATCGGGAGATAAACAGAGAAAAACCTGCCCAGGTTCAGATTTGTCCATCACGAACCCCAAATGTTAGCGACCAAGAGCGAACTCGGATCCAGATGTGAGAACTACTTGCGCCACAGAACAAATAAAATAACATCAAAATAAGCGTAAAGTACTAATTTAAAAATATTCGTGCATCGAAAATGAACATATAGCTTCGCACTCATTTTATTTTCACTGGTACTAATCAATAAACTTAACTTAAAAAATATACGACTGTAAGAATTTAAAGTTTTGTTTTTGTTAGTGTATAAAATCGAACGAGAGATTTCAAAGTACAATATTCCTTTTTCCGAGATATCCCTAGAAACGGTTCTTAAAAACTGCTTATAACAAAACTGAGAATAAGATATAACATTTATGGCATGAGATACACCACTAGAAAAATATATGGAACGTTACATCTCGAGCATACAGAAACAAGAGGGTTATAAATTTCTTACTTTATTTCCTGAATTCAGAGCAGTGGGTTAATTTTACTCCACTGCATGGTGGAGGATGTTGTGCCCCGGAGTGCAATTAATGGCAATCCACTTCGGTCGATCGCAACTTTGAAATTACATTTATGAACTTTTGGTAATTTTAAATGTAAAAACTTTTATTCTGTTTTTTATGTTTGAAATTTCGAATAAAAAGTTGTGGCACCAACAACATAGAAAAAATCGATAATATAAAGTCCACGGTTCTCTTGGTCATTATGAATTCTAACTTTGGTAACAGCAATTAGATTCTAATACCGACATCTTAATGATCTGAATATACAGTTAACGAAGATTGCACACTAGGGTTATAACTTTTTTTACAACCTCACTTCCCTGTAACGTAATCTGATGAACGTTTACCACTGTACGATGAATTAACAAGTCATTTCAATATTCCTTTAAAAAAGTCACCCCGAAATCAAAATTTATATTTCACTACTGGCTGATTATTTTGAATCGCCAGATATATACTGTAATACAAACAAGAAAAGATAAAAGTGTTCAACCACATGTACAATCATTGTATATTAACGTTGATTGCTTAGAAAGAATCGGAGATGCAGCCTGTCTTTATTTCTACAGGAAGCATATAATTCTTGGATGTCTTTATTTGCACGTTCGGCGCACTGATTACATCTTCGTATACTTAATGCAGATGGTTCCTTCTTCCAATTTTTTTTTTCAAATGAGTGCAGTACTGTTTTAAAAGGCCTTAATATGTTTGACAAGTTCTTGAAGTCATTCATGTTGTACATCTGATTACTAAACCAATGGTCTGTCCAGTCAAATGAAATAAATCTACACACTTTTTCAAAGTAACTCTTGTAGTAGGCGTAAGTATACATGCAAGTAGAGCAAGAATAGCTCTTGAATTACTAATGTTTGGGATTCCCTGGAACCTAATGAATGGAAAGCGTATTTTTTCCTCAAAGAATATAAATGCACATGATAGATGGTACAGGAACTTCATGTCATCTCTCCACCCCTATTTATCTAGGATACCTTCTTTTCCATTCACAAATTGTGATTTTAGCCCGTCATACTCGTTCACCAATTTAGATACAAATGTATTCAATATTCGAAGGCTTGGTATTCTCAGCAAGTTCTTGATCCATCACTAAATGTAGTATCTGTTCCAGAATGTGATGCTGACAACCGATAAATTGAGGTATAGCAACATCCTTTTCTGCTTTTTTTTATACTTTTTTTTTTTTTTTTTGCAATCTGACAACACTTTTTGAAACTGATTCTGTAGGGAGTTTCTGCCTCTTTGAAGGACGAATTGTCTCCTTTCGTGCTACTTTACTTGTTGAATATCCAACCTCTCCTTTGTTTTCCAATCGTAGTTGGTACAATCTTTTGTCTTCAGTAGATAACCACTGGCCATTTACTTTTGTAATATCAAAACGCTGGTCAAGAGTATCAAACTTTCCCATCCTTACATATTCATTATAAGTCTTCAGTACTTTATGGAGCTTTGTATGTAATTACTTGATTTGACACATGGGAAGAATTAAGTTTATTTCGCCACAAATTTGTAACTTCTTCAGACGTTTCTTGCTACTCTCTCATTTCTTCCTTTGATCTCTGCTCCAAGAAACTGACACTTTCCAATAATGTTAAGTTGAAGAGGCATCTTGCAGTATTATTCTAGTGAAGAATGTACTATAGGCGCATTTCGCCTTCTTCTATGTAACTGCTGAAATCTGATTAGATTATTCGACCAGGTCTCTTTATTTTTCTGAGTGGTGTTATAACTTTTCTTGTGTGACATCATGCATTCCCAGTTAATAAAAACAAGCTACTGTTTCCATTCACAAGTAATCATATGTACTATATGTAATGAGTATGTACACTACACGTCATTATATACCAACACTACACAATACATTAATTAAGTAGAGTTAATAGAAATTTTAGAAATATTGTGAAACTAAATATAGATTTCGGGGTGACCTTTTCTTGAAACTCGGTGAAATGAAGGCATTTTTCATTTGACTTAAGCAAACGTTCACCCGCTCATTACACAGGAAATATTTGATTTCACAAAAGTACAAAAACTTATAACCGTATTGCACACAATATTTGATGATAGGGAAGCAACGTTCGGATATGCAAATAATAGTAGAAAGGCTTTATTAAAGTAAAACATATACTACAGAACAGAGTTATTTACAAGCCGTTTGTGCTTTTCACATTTCTATCAATATATGAATGTCTAGTAATAATATTGAAGTCTAAAACAATAGATTAAATTACAATTGCATTTGCAAATTAAGCAGTTAAGGCGAATAATTTATGGAATTCCGAAGGAATGAAGCAATTTGGGTTGTTCTCATGAAAATATTTCTGAAAAAAATCCTATCCGATAATGACCATAACCAATATAGGCTATATAAAAGTTATAATTATCTGTTAGCTCCAGCGCTATATATATATATATATATATATATATATATATATACACTAGTGTCCAAAATTAAAGCAACAAACTGAAATTTCGCCTTCCTGTGGCCAATATACAATAGAATAGTACCAAGTGGCAGTAGAACGTAAGCAAATGTATGTATAATCATATCCTCTATGTGAGATAACATTCCTGTCTTTGTAGAATCAATGAAGTGATAACGTCAGTGCACCTATCAAAGGGTACTTTATGTTTACTCTCTTTAGTCCCACTTCAGCATTCACTGTGTAAACATTCAGGTGCAGTATGACACAGAGAAGACGCCAGGCAGACTCCCTGCGTTGTAGGACGATAGGGAGAATATAAGCTGGGCAGTCTCTAGCTGATGTGGCCACTAGGCTATGTGTATCGTTCTCTTGTTTTCTGGATGTGGCAACAGTTTGTAGAGGTAGAAAATATAACCCGAAGACCAGGGCAAGGACGACCAAGAGTCACCACACAAAGAGAGGATCGTTACTTAACAATAAGGACAAGACGGAACAGTGTTGTAATGCACAACAACTGGCATCTGATCTCACAGCATCCATTAGAACATTTGTATCGCGACAATAGTGTACAGAAGGCTTCAACAGAGAGGTCTTCACTGTCGGAGATCCGCTGTATGTGTACTCCTGACACGTGATAACAAAACAAAGACGTCGAGAATGGAGCCAACAACATGTCAGTTGGATGGACGAAGAGTGGACTAATGCTCTCTTTACAGATAAGTCCAGATTAGATCTTCAGAGCGATTCTCGATTCTCGACGAATTCGCATTTGGAGAGAATCGGGAATACGATTTCGGACATCAAACATTCTGGAAATATACTCATATGGAGGTGGATCAATAATGGTGTGGGCAAGCATTATGATAACTGCTCGAACACCTCTACAGGAAGTTGTACGGTAAACCGACAAGGTTTAACCGCTGTCAGGTATCGTGACGAGATCTTGTTACCTCATGTACGCTTGTTTCGAGATACTTTGGGACCAGACTTCCTGCTTATGGACGATAATGCTCGTCCAACATAGCAGCAGCGGTTTATGAATTCCAATAAATTGAAGACATTGCTGGAATGCATTGGCCTGCTTGGTCTCCCGACTTAAATCCGATAGAGCATGTTTGGGATAAGCTAAAGAGACGAGTTGCTTCACGTCATCATCCGTCAATTACTCTGGAGGACTTGAGAGTTGCTCTGCAGGAAGAATGGACGTTCATACTTCAAAATCAGATTGATGACCTCTTTTGCATCATGCACCGTCGTTGTGAGGTCTATGTTGCTGCAGCCGAGGTGATACCACGCCATGTTGAGCACTTGTAACCATATTTCTCGATAATGAGTGTGAACTTAAGATCACTTTAAAAAGAAAAAAAAATCATTTTTATTTCTGTTATTTCATGAAAAATGATGCTAGAATGTTTACTGAGTTTAGTCCTTTTGTTCTAGTATGAGCCAGTAATATTTTGTGGCACAATTAAGATAGAAAGTAAACATTTCAGTTTGTTGCTTTAGTTTTGGACACTAGTGTGTGTGTGTATATATATATATATATATATATATATATATATATATATATATATATAGCTATAAAAAGTTGAGTACGTTAATCAGCAAAATCGGTCCATTAGGTAGGGAGGTTCAGTTGAAACGAAAATCTAAAAATCGCTCTAACTTATTAGCACTATCGAACCAATAGGTTCATGGCCGCGCGGACATAATCTCTCCATACATCACTATCCTGAGTTAATGTATTCCAATCATTCCCTTATAATCTACTTCCCTCAAATTAGTTAATGTTATTCTCCCGCCTCATTCTTGGTCTACCAACTGGACGTTTTCCCTCTGGTTATCCTATAAGAAGTTGCCATGAAAAATAGCTCTATCGGTCCTAATTTTCGATGTTTTGCAACAAAACTCAGTATATGTTATTAAAGTAAAACTAGGGAGTTATTCCCCAAAAATAAGTGAAATTCGACTATTACAAGTGGGAGTTTATCTGAAACCCGAAATTAAACATTCGCTCTAGCAACCGTTTGTTTCGTCGCAATGTATAGCGCTAACATACAATTTAATTAATCCTTAAATTGACAATGTATCCTGTAAGATATATATATTCATTTATCTAATATTTTTAACCTTTTAGTAGAGAGGTGAAAGTATCTTCTCAACTGGGAGGTATCAACACCCAGAAAGAATTACATAAAAAAAGACATTGCAAACTGCACAGAATTTACAAATGTGGTTACTTTAAGTACCTAGAACTAGTGTATCTGTGTTATAAGTGTTCTAGAAATTAAAATAATTACTGAAATTACAGTGCTGTAAAAATTTGTATTATTTCGTAACATTTCCTCAATTTTTAATTAAGATTGATTTAATGTATTCACGTAGACTTTCACGCCCGGAGTTGCTATGATGATCTTGAAGAAGGTTTTCGGGGTGTAGGCAGTGGTCGTGAGGCTTGTAGTTCCCCGACGTTTCGCCAGAGACTGCGTCTGGCGAAACGTCGGGGAACTACAAGCCTCACGATCACGGCCTACAGCCCGAAAATCTTCTTCAAGATCATCATAAGATTGATTTAGTCTGCTGTAAGATGATAAAATATGTAAACGCTAACAATGTAAGATACATTAAGCTATAGAGAAATACATTTTAAATAAGGGAATCTCATATTAATTCATACAGTTGGGAAAATTCAGGACTTTTTTAACTTTCAAAGAAAAATATTTGCATATGCGATTATTGTCAGGTATATTATAATGGTCGTCAAGAAATAGGAAACAAATTACAATGCATTCAGATACAGCATTCAAAATGTTGTAATATAATTTACAGTTATAATAATGGTCTCTTGAAATTCTACAAATAAGAATATATTTACGTGTTGTTAGTTCTCTCGATATACACATTATAAATATTTTTGAAAAAATGACAGAGTAGGCCTACAATAACTTTCATTATTTACCTTTATCTACCAGGTATATACTTAATTAATTCTAAGAATTTTGAAATACTGCATCACAAGTAGGTACTCAAATACCTGTGGAAACTGGTTTGTAAGAAATATTGTTCCCTGGGATGGTATCGTAACCCACAACACTAATTTTTTTAGAAACGAATAGCATTCGTGTGGACATAATTATAAAATCATAAATTACAGACATTAATAAAAGGTACTCAAAAATACAAAATTGGCCACAAATTCGCAAATTTATTAGGGATGTTACTTTTAAAATCTGCAGGTCCGACATGGGACTATGAGCTTAGGAATCATACAAGGACGTCATCGAGAGGTTTTTGGTAATGTTAAGCTGATCAACATGAGGAAATTGTAAAAACTATGCACGAAAAGTTCAGGGCACTGCGAAGCCTAATATGAGCTTGAAATTACGCTTCCTCCACTCTCATCTTCAACATATCCCAGACAATTTAGGAGCACTAAGTGATTAACATGGTGAGAGATTCCATCATAAGGACATAAAAGAGATGTAAAACGAGGTACTAGGTCGATGGGTTGTCTTCAAGATTGCCTACTATCGTTGGTGTTTGATAAGAGAAAATCCTCGGCAGGAGCACAAACGCCAACAACGCCGTTCATTTCTTGCTAACCGGAGGAGAAAATAGAGATCTCAAGGTAATTATTAGTTTTTAATTTATTTTAAACTATTTTGATTGCACAATTGGTATTGTATCAAGCTTCTGTAGTTTTTACAGCCATTTAAAGGATTATGGCTAATACATATAATGACTAAAGTAATAAATATTTAATTTCAACATGAAAACAAAACCTTACGTGATACGAAAAAACTTAACATATCTTAATTCAACACACCAAAATTATGTTTAGAGACCTATTAAATCCTGTGCCGCAGAAAAAAATCGCAGGCCTGTGATAACCTCTTTAGTTGTAGAATAGTTCGAAAGCAAGGTATGTATTTTAGTTTTCCTAAAATTGCTACCAATAGGACATACTCCTGCAATCTACATTTATTCTTTGAGTTTCCATATTTAACGTCACCAAACACCCTCTGTCATAAATAATAAAATACAAACAATTCCAATAATGAGTAACACAAATTAATTGAAGACAAAAGTAAGACGGTTATGTGCGTCATGGATATGCGTGTTGAACCATACGCAGAATTGCCAACAATACTATATCGACATGAAATTTAGTACAACCGGTTTTATTCGACGTTTAACCGAATTTAAAAATTTGTTTTCATTCGATATTTAATCGGTCCGGAAACGTAAGCCCCAGAGTCCGGATCCGGACCACAGTCCGCCAATTGGTGACCCCTGTACTAGACCATTAAGGTCGATAGGGTGTTAAAAAATATTAAATGTATCGATAAAATAAGTCCACAAAATGCATTACTGTTAATAAATACTAGTTGGTATAGATACGTTTTTAAAAACATGGCATTTTCACTACATTCCATTTTCGATTCTCAGTTTACATAATCTAAGATAATATTTTTACTCTAGCATAATCTAACCTAATCTAAAATAATTTAATCTAACATAACTTAATGAACCTAACCAAAAGTTAGAATGTTATTCATCATCATCATCATCATCATCAACAACAACAACAAGGATTAAGCCCAATGGCCTGTTCCGATCTCATTATAGGTCGAATTGGTCCTTCCATCTCTTCAATGGTCTACCCAACATTCTTCTCCCTTTTGGTTTATAATTATACATTCTTCTTGGTATACGCTGTTCATTCATTCGTAATACGTGCTGAAGATACGCATTTTGATAATATTTTATTCTTTCACAGAGATTAAATATATTAAGTTCTATTCTTATATCTTCGTTTTTCTTTTTATCGGTCCTTTGGTATCCTGCTATTGCTCTCAACACCTTCATTTCAGCAGCCTCTATTTATTTACTATCTGCCTTTGTTAATGTCCAGGTTTCATATCCATAGATAAGAGATGGAACTGCCAATACTTTGTAAAACTTAAAAATAGTTTATTTTATAGTTTTATTCAATAATGTGCGTTTAATTGTGCCACATAGATAATTAAATCGTTGTATTTTAGTGTGTTTATCTAAATTTCTGTCATTGCCTAAATGGCATGTTATTAAATATTTAATTCGACAACATTTTAGCGCAAAAATGTCACTAATAAAATTCTTAACCCAAGTGCAATGTTAATGAAACTAGACTTTTTACTTCACGTACAGTTTTAAGTCTGCAAAATTGTTGTAAGAATGACAGGAAGGAATTGACTAAAAACAAAAATATCCTTGGACAAAACTGACGCATGGTCCAAAAATACTTGGTACGGAATTGACTTGAAAATATGACTAGGGAACGGAGTTGAGTTTCTCCGGAAATTTTAAAATCATCACTTTGGGTTTCACGATTGTGTGTGTATCAAAGAAATAAAGTAAGTAAAAAGGGAAAACGAAAGCAATAATAATAATAATAATAATAATAATAATAATAATAATAATAATAATAATGATGATAATAATAATAATAATACAATAAATTTAAACAGGCAAAATCAAGGTCATAAGGCCTTCTATAATCCACTCAACCAGTGATAAGTATTATATAGAGTGTAAAAAAATTCCGTATACAAACTTTCACAGTTTGTACGCTCGTAGAGGAGATAAAACAAAACTCTTTTGTTATGTGAAAAAAAAAATTGAGAGGTTCTCCGTTTCTCCGCCAGGGATCCTTGAAGGGTTTGATGCTGGACTTCACTTAGTCCACCGTTCACTGTACTTTTAACTGCTTCTTACGCAACACGGTGACATTTCAGTGTTGTTTTGGCTGCTTCGTATGCAACACGTTGGAAGAGTAAGGCCGTATCTTCTGCCTAACCTACTCGGTGGAGGAAATTACCTTATATTTCTTCGTGACGTATTACCGGAACTGATGGAGAATGTCCCGCTAACAGTCAGACAACGATTATTGTTCCTCCATGAAGGGGCCCCATCTCACTTTGCCCTTGATGTCAGACAATACCTATACAATGTTTTCCTCAATCAATGGATTGGGAGGGGTGGGCCAGTACAGTGGTTGCCATGTTCTCCCGATCTCACTCCTATGGATTTCTTTTTGTGGGGGGAGATGAATCATTCTTAACACCGATAGACACTCCAGAAGAGCTGGTTGCCCGTTTGGATGAAGCTGCAGCAATTATTTGTGAGACAACTGATTGTTTTGAACGTGTGAGACAATAATTTGCGCACAGATGCCAGCCGTGCATTAATGTAAATGTATGACTTTTCAGAAACATTCATCACATGGCAGTTGAATACAGTCAAATCATCCAGCGTCAAACCGTTCAAGGACTCCTAGCGGGGAAACTGAGGACCTGCCAATTTTTTTTTTCACATAACAAAGGAGTTTTGTTTCACCTCCTCTACAAGTTTATATACTGCTTTTTTTACATCCTGTATATAGAAAAAATATATAGAATATGTCAACATTTATACAAACTGTTAGAGAAACGAATTATCAAATATCATCAATTAATCTGCTGAAAAATCAGTTACAATTTTTTTTAAAGAGGGTAATGTCCGGTAGTTATTAAACACTTGTGGTAGGAATTTGGAAACAGTTGATTGCAGAATTGAACTGTAAACCATGAAACGATTTCACAATTATTGTTTTTATTGTCTCCTAACAATTATTAGGAGTATAATTATTGTAAATTCTCGGAAATGGTTATGAAATCATGATTGTGTTTCATACTTTATTTCTCCAATTTAGAGCCTTAGATTTTTAGTTTTTTATCAATATTTCTAAAATTAATTAAAATCACAATTGAGATTATGTAGTAATTTAAAAAAATATTAATATGATTCCTGATATGTCTTCCTCGATTAAAATTGACTTTTCTTTAAAAAAACTTCGCCAATAGTTAAAACCATGTAGGCCTTTCAGGACATGTTCCATCTTCGGCAGGTCATTTGGTACTGAGGTTGGTATATAAATTGTATAACGGTTTCAGGTCTCTGTGTGTGTTCTCGTTTAGACATAAATATTTTAGGAGAAACAAATAATATAAGCATGCTGAACGAGTACACACCCACAGACCTGAACCCGTTATTCAATTTATACGCCAACATCGATAAGAAATGGCAGGATCATGATGGAACATGTTCTGAAAGGCCTACATGGTTTTAACTAATTGATGAAGTTTTTTTAAACAAAAACTCATTTTAATAGAGGAGGACTGATATATTAGGAACCTATATTAACAGTTTTAATCATTTTAGTTTTTTTATTTCTCTTATGAAAACAAAATACTGTGGGACCGTGGTCGTGATTCAGCGTTCGGTTCTGCAGTTCACTGAGAGTCTAGCGATACAGGAATTAGAATACAGGGAAACAAATCGCAGTATATATAAATGAAAATCATTTTTAACATATTGAGACAAATCAATAATTAAAGTCACATTTCGTAGAAGTACATCGTTTTAAGGTATCTCAGTCCTTCATTACTCGCAGGACAACATTACATACCCACAACTACTAGATGTATGTTTTATTAGTTCTGTATACGACCACCAAATTAAAAACATAGATGTTAAATTTTGGGCAGACGAGGTTAGGAGAGAAATCCAAAAGATTGAGATGGGCTGGATATGGGAAAAAGGGACTGAAAATCGCAAGAACGTGTGGAGAAAAATAAGGAGGAGGTACTTAGGTATAAACCAACAAGATACTTTCGCCGAATGTACAGGAAAACGCTCACTGTGTTTACAAAGAGACCTAAAACACGTCTGGGGAAAAGAATCGTATATACTCAACCTAGGATTTAAAGAGAGATCAGGGCTTGCTTGCATGGGCATTTCAAAAAATTAGCGACGATCACGATATGCGAATATGTCCAATGTGCGGGAAATTTGAAGATGAGATACATATATTAGGACAATGTAATGATTTAGAATATTGGAGACGTCAGTTATTACCGGAAAGATTTCTAAATTCAAATCGGGAAAGATTGGCATGCTACGAGTTATTGGTAAATCCAGAAAATTGGATAAACTTTCTGGACAAAACGCGGAAAATAAGAACAACACTCATTCATGAATAAATATATGTTATCAAAATGCAATAACATTAATTCTTACTAATTATATATAAATTAATTAATGTATAATGCTATTGTGTTATTATTCAATTGTAATATCACTGTGTTTTCTTTATGTAATTGTAATGTTATGGTTTTTTAGTGTATAATGCTATTGTGTTATTATTTAATTGTAATATTATTGCGTTTTCTTTATGTAATTGTAATGTTATTGCTTTTTTTTTGTTTATTTTTCTTCACACTAGTAGCAATTATTACTTTATTGTAACGGACTGTCAACACACGTACGGCTTACTGCCCGTGCGACCCATATTTGTAAATCATATTGTAAATATCTTACTTTTTGTCTAATTAAGTCCTACTACTACTATTAGTTCTGTAAGTACTCAAGAACGGATTATGTCATTCAAATGTTTCCATGCAAATTAACTGAGACTTCTAACATGATGCGGTTATAATAAATTGCGGCTTTTAGCAATAACGTATTAACTATTGTACAGAGTGTTATAAAAAGAGATTGCAATGTTTATAGCGGAGGTGGAATTGGTTAAAACAAGAGGAAATGTTTCTATAACCATGGTTCCTAAAATGAATATCTTCTGAGTTATAATTTTAAGAGCGGCATGTCTTCTACTCCGAGCATTTTGGCAAAAAAAAAATTAGAAACATGTACTTGTATCAAGCAATAACTAAACAGAAGAGTAATCAACTTATTGCACTTAACTACGACATTTATCTACGAATCAGGGAAGTAAGTTTCTTTCGTATGATGTAGTGATCAGTTGGTTAATTTTTGTTGTAAAATTACAGTAAAAGAGTTAGAAATGTTCCTCATTTCTTTCTTTCGGAAGTGCTTGGACAAAATACCACAACTCAGAAGACATTAAGTTTAGTAATAATAGTTAAATAAACTTTTCTCTCTTTTCAACGGATACCACCTTTTCTGTAAATATTACAAACATGTTTTTCAAAAATTACAACTGTATCATCCTTCAGCATTCACGTACAGGAGAATAAAAGCTTTTTCAACATAAAAATATCACATTAGTGAAACTAGAAACAACAGCACTAATAACGACATGTGGGATTGAACTGTACTGGAATAAACTAAAAACCAGTGATGCGTATGGAATACATAGAAAATGTGAAAGCAAGGTTTATAAAAAGGACAATAAGGGCTAGCAAACAGTCTGATATATGTTATGGCCAGGGAAACATTCTTCCTAGAAGACATAAGAACCAATTACAACTACCAAGCACAGAAGCATATGAAGTAGCAGTAGCAACAAAGAAACAGAAGGGAAAACCGAATTCATTGGAACGCATGCAATGACAAACAGACAATGGATGAACAGCAATCACGCACAGAGGTACGCCACTATAGGACTCGCGATACATGGATTCCATCATTTCCTGTGCACAAAAAAAAATCATCAAGTGGGTGAATAATGTGCCTGTAAAGTATGTAAAATAGTATGAGCTTAATCCACTTCACGTACAAATCAAGGGCGTGCTCTCTAAACGAACTCATAAACGACAACAATCAACTTTGAATGCTCTTTCGAGTGCAACTTTTACTTATTATTTTTTCGAAAATTCTTCATGTTGTATTAAATTTCATGAAATATCGTGTTATTTTATTTAACGACGCCTTTTAACAGAGTTAAGCTCATTAGGCTCGCAAATTGTAACTGGTCGTCAAAAGGCCCACACATTTTGCTCAAAGTCTCCTTTTTTCAGGCACAGTAAATCGACGACACTGGGTCCATTGGCTTTACGTCCCCTTTTGAAGTTCTGAGGATTTTTACGTACTGGAAAATTAATCGACTCCGGCCGGGTTTGAACCCACAAACCTCGGAACCAAAGGCGAGTATGGTCCATCAAATGTATCTATATAGGAAATGAAGGGCATATGAAAAAAAGTAAAGTGATCCCACAACAGGCCCGGAGGCCCTTGGGGTAGTAGGAGGTTAAGGCTTCCACTTTTTCTAGACAATCGGCACTTTATGTCAGCCGGGTTTTCAGCCCTGCGTGACAGCCGCCTTTACCCCCAGAACAAGCGTCTGGTACTCATTTCAGTTAGAGGCTGAGTAGACCCCAGGGTCATAGTGCCGCCAGAGGGTTTGGGTCAGTTTAAAAATCGTGACCCCAACTGAACTTGAACCCTCGACCCTCCGGCTTGTAGCTCAGTGCCTTAACCACTACGCTACGGCGTGCCCCTAGGGCATATGAAGCAATGTTATGTTTTCGAGTGAAGCTCGCGTGGAATCCTGAAACCTAGGATCCTATCCAAACATCAATATAAAGGACGCAGCCCGCTCCATGCAATATATGTGAGCACATCAGTACGGTGCTTTACCTTAACAGTGGAAATAAAGAAAGAAAAAGCGGTGCCCGACGGAGCAATTCAATAAAGCAGAAGGAGGGTGGGGACTAATGATGACGGAAATAAAGCGCTCCCTGATCCAACAATGCGCTACATGACCAGCATAATCATTACCAAGAGTCCCCTCGATCCATCCCAATTTCTTGACATCTGTCACCTTCAACCAGTATATCCTTCAATCTTTGAAGAAGTCAGTAAATAAGGTACACCGCGCACAGGGTCAATCAATAAGTAAATACATTTATACATCTAACAAAGTAAAGTGTTTCAATATACTCAACAGTAGATTCTCAAACTGTTTAGTGGATTGCAGAAGCGAATATAGTTTTACAAATTTTTATTCAGGCTTCTAAAAGTACACAGCAATATTATTAATAACATAATAAATTCCTCTTCCGACTGGGTTGCATACTTGTGTGGCACGTAAAAGATCTACAAAGGGAGAGGTTAAACTGAAGAAAATAAAGAAAGAAAACTAACATAATAACTAACTAACTCAATGGCACTATCGACCCCGTAGTTTCATACCGCGCTGACACAAGCTCTCCATACATCCCTATCCTGAGCTAATGTTTTCAAATAATTCCCTGTATAATCTACTTCCCTCAATCATAGTTAATGTTATTCTCCCACCTCATTCCTGGTCTACCAACAGGGAGTTTTCCTTCTGGTTTTCCTACAAGAAGCTTCCATGCACCTCCTTCATTGCCCATACGTGCACGTGTCCTACCCATCACAGTCTACGAGACTTAACTGCTCTTATTATATCTGGCTTCCTATAAAGACCATGTAGTTCACTGTCATGAAGTCTTCTCCATTCACCTGTTTGTTCATCTCTCTTTGGTCCAAAAATTTACTTGTAATCTCCATTTCTCCCTTAAAGTAAGAGTCCATGTTTCGGATCCATATAATATAACTGGTTTAATAATAGTTTTATATATTTTCAGTTTAACATTTTTTGAAAGTTGTTGGGATGTCAAGAGTCCCTGTATTGCATAATAGCATGCATTTCCAGAATTGAGCCTATGTTTAATTTCTTTGTGCATCTCATTCCTATTTGTGATTATTGTTTCTAGGTATTTTAATTCAGCCACTTCTTCAAAATTTCCCCCATTTGTTATTAGCTGTCCACTTCCATCATTTTTTTTTTCATATGCTTAGTTTTATTGATTTTTACTTCCAGCCCCAATTTCTTAGTCTTATTCAATAGTGTGTGCGTTTTGGCCTTTAGTATCTCCTCGCTATCGCCCAATAGTATTACATCATTAGCATAAACTAACAGCTTATTATCATTGAGTTGAAAGCCTTCTTCATCCTCTAAAGATTTAATGGCATGCTCTAGTACAAAATTAAATAGTAGAGGAGAGAGTGCATCTCCTTGCTTCAATCCATTGTGAATTTTAAAAGTATCCAAAATTATTTGCCTACACACACCCTACTATTTCTACTCTTTGTGCCATTTAGACACATTCGTATAAGTCTAACTAACCTTTTAGGAATTTCAATAATTATTATAAACATAAAAAAAGATGAAAACAATTTAATAGCATAGTTGATGCTCTAGGCAGTTGTAATCATCGTCATCAGAATAGCCTTCTGGCTTGTTCCGTCTGGTCGGCTTTTATTTATCTTTCCTTTTAGATTATAGTGTAGGGCAGCTTTCGATATCCTCGAGTCTGGCATTCGTTGAATGTGATTTCTCCAGTTTTTCTCTACTTTTTAACTATAGATTAAATTAATTCTATGTTTAATTCTTCTCTATATTCTATGTTCCTTTTGCAGTATAGTGATTATAATATGTTACAAATTGGAGAAACCTCATATCTGATGATTCGATTTGTCTTAACTGTTCTGATGTTAGAGTCCAGCATTCACTTCCATATAATAGCAACGGCAATGCAATTACTTCATAATGTTCTAGTCAAAAACCATTAAAACACATATTCACCGTCTGATGTTCACCATTTGAATTTGGATTTAACTCTAAACATTCTGTTCAGTTTATCTGTTTTAGTATCGTTTTCTGCTATATTTCTAGGCTGCTTGACAAAATATTTAAAATAAAATATATAAAATAAAATATTATAGGAGATATGTATTAGGCCTAACTGTATTTAATAAACTTATTTTCTACAGATTTTTTTTCACTGTTAACATAGTTTAATATATACAGGGTGGACCGCTCGAATGGACCTAATTTCAATTGCTTGTTACTGGCAAACGGTTGAAGATAGAAACTTAAAACAACGTTCATATTACAGAAAAACTCACCAAGTTTTGATATCCAGATCACCACATCTCTATATGAGCCCCAGCAGTCACTGTGACGATATCAAAGCGATGAACAATTTCTTGCCAAGTACGTTGGAGTATGTCTTCTGGAATGTTCTCAATAGCCTCTATGATGCGCTCACGAAGATCACGAAGGTCTTTGACTGGGGTGGTGTAAACTTTATCTTTGACATAGCCCCAGAGAAAGAAATCCAGTGGTGTTAAATCGGGAGATCTCGGGGGCCACGCGATTGGTCCTCCCCTACCAATCCAACGGCCAGGGAAAATGTTGTCCAAAGTCGTACGAACTTCATTGGACCAGTGGGGAGGAGCACCATCTTGCTGGAAAACGATGTTAGGCTGCAGTTGTTCAATTTGTGGAAAGAAGAACTGCTCCAGCATGTCAAGATATGTGGTACCACGAACAGTTTTCTCGGCGAAGAAAAACGGTCCAATGACCTTATTATGTGACAAACTGCACCAAACATTCATCTTCGGACTATCACGAACATGCTCTTGAATAGGTGAGGATTCTCCGATCCCCAGATCCGCACATTATGCCGGTTTACCTTGCCTGACAAATGGAAAGTGGCTTCGTCCGAGAAGAAAATCTTGGTCATGAAGTCAGGATCAGCGCCGAGACGGTCCAGCATCGTATTGGCGAATTCCACTCGTTTCGGCATGTCATTCGGCTCCAGACGTTGCACTAACTGCACTTTATATGCGTGCAGTTTGAGGCGTTTGTGGACAATCCGTTGTAATGTCGATTTTGGTATTTGAAGTTCCCGCGAAGCTCTTCTTAATGACTTCCGGGGGCTTCGCTCAAATGCGGCTTGAACATTTGCTACCATTTCATCGGATGCTCTGCGACCACCACCATGCTTCTTCAACACAGATCCTGTAGCTAATAATGTATCACGCCACTTCTTTATGCTTCTAGCAGTTGGAGCATCACGGTTAAACACACGCCGGAACTCCCTTTGAACTCTAATGATTGATTTAAACTCCGCATACCACAAAACAGCTTGCGCTTTCATCTGCGGAGTCGCCATTTTCACAAACAATTAAATCTAAGAACGAGAAACGTATCTTTGTGCCATCTACCGACAGGATTCGAAACTTGGTGAGTTTTTCTGTACTATGAACGTTGTTTTAAGTTTCTATCTTCAACCGTTTGCCAGTAACAAGCAATTGAAATTAGGTCCATTCGAGCGGTCCACCCTGTAGTTCTACTACAAAGACCAAATTATAGAACTTCCTGATAGCACTCAGTCAGTAGCTTAAGACAGTTTAGCGATATTATGTTATACTTAATTACTCACTGGCACTATCGAACCCGTAGGTTCATGGCCGCGCGGACATATGCTCTCCATACATCCCTATCCTGAGCTAATGCTTTCCAATCATTCCCTGCATAATCTACTTCCCTCAAATCATAGTTAATGTTGTTCTCCCACCTCATTCTTGATCTACCAATTGGGCGTTTTCCCTCTGGCTTTCCTATAAGAAGCTTCCATGCACGTCTTTCATTCCCCATAAGCGCAACATGTCCTGCCCATCGCAGTCTACGAGACTTAACTGTTCTTATTATATCTGGCTTCCTATAAAGATATATTATGTTATAAATAACATTAATTTAGAAGACCATTGAAGCAACTGAAAATCCATATAGGCCTATATTAATTGCAAAGAAAAAATATCAAACATAATGAACTGTTTTCTAACCATTATATTGGTTTTCAGCTATTTTTATAGTTGCTATGGAAAGAATAAAAAAATGAGAAACTGCGATCGTAATTTAATTTCTGCAATTGATCGATCGAGCAGGAGAAGTGGGATAGAGGAAATCTTGTAATAACTTAACTTTCTGAAGTTCGTAATTAATTGCAATTTTATTCGATGACAGATTGTAATATCTTTGAATAAATTAAATTATTTTACAAATTCTAACAATAATGTCCAATTGTATCTAAAATATAGCTGTTTTCAACACCTACAAACGAAGTAACGGGCAAATATATGAACAATGACAATACGTTTATTTTTTATTTATGGTAGATTCGACCACAATAGTCTTATTGCAACTTTGATGTGGATTACGTCTATTACTGTACTCTAGTCTACGAACTTCAGCGTCCTGTCCCGCTCAAAAATATATGGCGCGCCGATGGGATCAAAACTTCAATACGAGGTTTCATCTATCCTCCTGCACTGAATATCGCGGTATCCGAACTCTTTAACCCTGAGAAACTTTTATCTTCGCATTTCAACTCTCACTTACCCGACTTTGACGCTATTCATAGTCTTAGGTGGAACTATGATGATTTGTTTAGAAATATCGTGATCTATATGGCTCTATTCTCTAAATTTATTTTTTAAATACATTGTTATAGTAATCAGTAAACCAAAGAAGACAAGTTAATGAACTTTAATCTTTACCTGAAGCAAAGGAACTTCCAACCGACATATCGGCAGTCTATTTGTAACTGTAACCGATCTACATAAGAGAGTTAATATAGGTTGAGGCGTAAAGAATCGATTCAATGTTTGGACCAAATGATTTAACTAGGCCGGGAATTAAATCTGAACCCGCAGTTCCAGAGACAAAGAGTTATCCGAAATGCTAATTTTATAATAATATTATTATTGTATTATATTGTTATTATAATAGTAATATAATAATTATTTAGTACAGTCGTTTAGCGACGGATTTTAAAGGTTTTTTAAAAGCGAAATATATCATATTCCAAAAGGTTTACTTCATTTTCTAAAAACTGTACCTACTAATGTAGTGTTATCATGATGTTAACTCTACCTGTATCAGTGTCCCCAGGCACGCCGAGGCTATCTGAGTTGTCATTGATGAAGGCCTCCGTGGAACTCGTGAACGTCTGTGGCGACAATGTCAGGTCCTGACCACTTTCCGAGTCAAACAGGTCAAAGGTCGCCGTGTTGCCACCATTACCTGCAACATTTAAATAAATTCAACGTAACATGAGCATCATTAAAACTATAAAGCATATTAAAAATATAAAAATGCAATTTTAAGTTTATATAAAATCTTAAAGTGAAAAAGTCTTTATTCATTTTTACTTACAATACAAGCTAGTAAGTGTATGTGTGTGTGTGTGTGTGTGTGTGAGAGAGAGAGAGAGAGAGAGAGAGAGAGAGAGAGAGAGAGAGAGAGAGAGAGAGAGAGAGAGAGAGAGAGAGAGAGAGAGAGAGAGAGAGAGGTATGGAGAGGGTAAAACTGATAGAGAGGAAGTATTAAATCATTTTCATACGGTTGGTCTTTGGGAGAAAACATAATGGAGGGACGGGATGTAGGCGGTGTAAGATGAAAAAAGACTGAAGAGACGATAGAGAAAACAAAAAAAAAAAAACTCAAAAGAAATCCAATAAAATGTAAGGAAAAATAAAGATAGAGTGGGGATACAGAATAAATATGAGAAAATGATTAAAGAGAGAAAATGAATAATAGAACGAAAATTAAAATAATTAGAGAGAGAAAGAGAGGAAAATAAAGATAAAGGTAGACACATATATAGGATAGATAGACGGACAGGTATGTAGATTGATAGATAATTGGATAGATTAGTGGGTTATAGTAACACATATATTTTGACCAAACAAAAATATAATTTTGATTTTCAGGCGAATTTATGAGCTGATAGGCTACCAACAAAACCATGGACTTAATGACCTTATAATGTATAACGTGCATCATATTAAACATATATTCATCCTACACTCCTTTCTGTACACAATACAACATCTGCGTAAAGTATTCCGCCTAAGTGGTGTATAAATTGAAAACAGAATACATTAACGCCATCTATCCGCACAGCGCGGGAACGGAAGCAGGAATAGTGCAGTATGTGGCATTGGAACAAATATTATGTATATTGTTAATGCCCCAGGTTGTCATTTCGACATTTCTGGTCTCTCTCCGTGAATTGGCGTAATTTTAACTCACTTCTGAAGTTGGGGCGCCTGGAAGGCGGAGTTTCGTTACCCCGATGACATGATGGGTGATAAATGATAATAAAGCGCCAGGAGAGTTGATAACCTAAACTTAACCTAAATTCCAGACTATGGATAACCACAGGATTAATTCCCTATTAAGATAAATTGTTATGGTTTGATCGGGAATCGAACCCGGGAGCTCATGAACAGTAGTGAGGAACGCTGACCACTAGCCCATGAGGCTGGTCTATTTAATCTAGGATTGTCTGTAATCGTATAAACTGGCACAGTTTTAACGTAAGTTTTGATCTCAATCATGAAACTTTTATATGTAACTAATTTAGAGACAAAACAATTTCTCACATACCTTACAAAACAACGAGCAAATATAATTTTACCTAAATAAAGTATATATCGTTATTGACACAATTTTCTACATGACGTAATATAACATTTTGTTATGAAGCGCAGAAGAATGCTGTTTATAAGATGCGAGCAGATTTCTAACTGCTGCACGTAGTTTGACGGTAATCTGAAGATACACGCACAGGAACTCAGGCGGCAGTGGGAGGACATAAAAGTCACATAAACTTGTGAGCACAAGTTTGTGGTACCCTGGAGAATTTCCTGTCTCGCATTCAACTGTCCCGACTTCGATTTCCGCTTCTTTCATACACACCATTCGCTCCAATTTCCTTCCCATTAAATACTGCAGACTGGAATCTTGATTCAGCCTACACCAATAATAATAATAATAATAATAATAATAATAATAATAATAATAATAATAATAATAATAATAATAATAAATGGTATTATTATTTTATACTTTTTAATTTGACAAAAATATAAAAATAGCTTACAAAACTAGAAATAAATTAAATAACCTGATACCTAATAAAATAGAAGAATAATAAATATGAAAATAAAGATGTACATAAACCCAAATGTAACGACTGTGAAACATTTTATATAGGTAGAACATCAAGAAGTTTTAAAATAAGAAATTAATGAACATTTATCAGACTTTATTAAAAGAAAAGGAAAATCAAGTTTTACTGAACACATTTCAGAAACCGGCCATCAATTTGGCAAAATATATGAAGCATTGACAATAATACACAATGAAAACACTAGACAAAATATTAATATTTTAGAAGAAATTGAAATCATCAAAGAAGCAGAGAATAAGAATTTATGAAATGAAAATACAACTAATAACCAAAGCCCCCTGTATAAAATACATGAATATTTTAAATATCAAGAAGGTTCCTGAAAATGAAACATAACTTCGAAAAGCTTTGAATTTTAATAATATAACGAAGATTATAACATACATTATTATAGTTGAGGACGATTTTGTTGTATAAGGTACAAACATTTTTTTATAACTCAAATAATTTTTAAAAAGATGTCAAAATTACGTAGAGGATCAGCCAAAATATAAAATTATAAAACTAATAGCTATAAGATATCACATTTATCACCTTGGTTAAGTCAGAACTTGGATGAGAATAAAATACTTTCTGTTCTGGAAGCCATTATACACAACAATTGATAAAGTACGTTTTTACATCTTTAACAATGTCAGGGTCTAAAGTAGGCCTACACATTATATCATATACATATTATTTTGTTCAATATTTGGATGTTATATGATTAGAATTTGATTAGAATTTCATATTTTCGCCTTTAATAAGTACTTCGCGTTAATATTTTTTGATACTATCACAGAGGCGTGCTAACTCCTCGAAGTCTTGACAGCAACTCACTACCCTGTTTTATATTGGTTAAAAATATCTTGTCCATCAATCCAACCGACTCTTAATTTATCACAACATATTTAAATACGATTCCAGTTCATGTTTTCAAGAATGCATTCATACGCATTTCCTACCAATGAGAATACACTTAACATTTAAATAAAAATATTTTTATAAATATTCAAAATTCAAACTATCTAAAATAAATATTGACCAGCTTTACAATATAAAGGTATAAAATTAGTAAACGTAAAGCGACTCAACTTGTAGATCTTTAGGAATCCGGTTCCATCTTCAGTAGAAGATGTTAGCACTACGTAGCTTCAAAAGACGATGGAACTGAGTTCCGAATGGGCTACAAATTTTAAAAAATTGGGATTCTCAGCGAAAAAAGCGTAATACCATGGGGAAATAAAAATATACCATTATAGAATTTAGTTACCTACCTGATATATAGGGGCCTATATATATATATATATATATATATATATATATATATATATATGGCTGTGTGTGTGGGTAGTTTTTGGTAAAAAAAAGTAGCAGAAATAGATAATATAATGTACGGTTAAACATTTTACTAGTATCGACTAGAAATAGGGAAGAAATTAAACAGAACTTCTCATAAATGTAACCTAAACATCGTGAAAAAAAAACGTAAAATATTGGTACATATTTAATGTAGCAAACGTACCCCAAATCGTAATCTAACTACCCAGATATACCGAAATCTAAGGAAATTATTGTTTTTATTCTCGGTTTTTACGTTTGATTTATATTAAATTCCAATTAATTTTCCCCTTATTTCTCGTATTTCTTTCTCCCAACAATTATGTTTATATATACACCTTAGATGGTTAACCAGTTCTACTACGGTAGTTTGTGCATTTTGTTTGGTTTTGTACCGAAACATAAATAAATGTCGTAACTTAATGCATTTACCTCTACACGCGTTTCAAAAATACAAAAACTAATGATTCCACATCTATGCAAATTTCCATCAAGACAATCTTGACAAAGTTTGACACATTAACACATACTCCAAAACACGTCTTTACATCTCAACTACGTATATAGCGCATTATGAAATGTACGTATTAAAAAAAACATTGATCTATCGGTACTAGGTAGTAATGTTAGATGTCGGGGTACAAAAATCACGCTGACACAGCAAACATACATCATCTAATGGATAACATTGAAGATAGTTTAAAACCAGTGGTCCGTTCTGGCATGCAATGGGCTGCATTTTCCTGACAATACCCAAAATATTAAATCTAATTAAGGGCGACTGAACGTTACAGGTATTAATTTTGTTCATGCCGCTTCAAAAATCTTTAAAATAGAAGACAGTACGTTGTACCTACATGCGCGTCTCGTATGTAAGTGCAAGTGAGATTGAATTATTTAATGTTAAATTAATAATAAGAAAATGGATCATGGTAATGGAATTCTAATTTAGCATTTACCTTTACGAGTAAAGTAAAAGTAAAGTGATGCCACAACAGGCCCGGAGGCCCTTGGGGTAGTAGCAGGTTAAGGCTCCCACTTTTTCTAGACAATCGGCACTTTATGTCAGCCGGGTTGTCAGCCCTGCGTGACGGCCGCCTTTACCCCCAGTACAAGCGTCTGGTACTCATTTCCGTTAGAGGCTGAGTCGACCCCAGGGCCATAGTGCCGCCAGAGGGTTTGGGTCAGTTTAAAAATCCTGACCCCAACGGGATTTACCTTTACGAGTAAGAGAAATTATGTAAATATCGATCATTATGTCGCCGACGTGATTTGAACTCAAGACTTTCGGGTGCGAGTCGCATACATTATATTTGCGGTAAAAACGTGTCCCGATCGGGGATCGAACCAATGTCCGTTGCGTAGAAGGTAGCGACAGATTTTATAACAAATATTTATATTTTTCAATACTATATCAACATTGTGATTTGAGAATACTATCTGTGCGTCAGCACAGCGAGAATGGATTTGATATTACTTTGGATTGAATTTATTGATTAAAGATTAAATGTTGTCAAATGAAAAATCAGCAATACCAGCACGTTGCTGGAATGAAGGACTCTAAATTGAAGAAGTGAATTTAATTCAACATGTTTTTCATAACAAACTGAAAGTTTGGGAAAAAGAGAGTTTATAACTTCTTCTTTTTCTTCAGCATAGTATAACGTCTCACACATTTAGGTGTGTTTAGATGGCAAACCCTTCTGGTGCCTTAGTGGCATGACCTATCTGGAAACGTATTTCAAACTTTTGAATACACGCATACTTTTTAGATCATACAAGGACATGGAGAGCCTCCATAATGAGAGATGTGCAGAATCCAAGTCCTCATCCGAGACAACAAGACGAAACACACCATTCAAACGTATTAAAAATAAACATGCCTAATATGATGATGATACGATTGGGCGATAGACAGGAGATACTAAAGGCCAACACGCACACACTATTGAGTAACACTAAGAAATTAGGATCAGAAGTAAATATCAATGAAACAAAATATATGATCACACATATAAATATATTATATAATGGAAATGGACAGGTAATGAATGACAAATGAGGGAAATTTTGAGGAAGTTGCTGAATGCAAATACCTAGGAACAATAATTACAAATAGGAATGAGATGCACAAAGAAATTAAACATAGGCTCAATTCTGGAAATGCGTGCTATTATGCATTACAGAGACTCTTGACGTCCCATCTCCTTAAAAAAAAGGTTAAACTGAAAATATATAAAACTATTATTCTACCGGTTATATTACATGGGTGCGAAACATTGACTTTTACTTTAAGGGAGGAAAGGAGATTTCAAGTATTTGAGAATAAAGTTCTTAGGAAAAGTTTTGGACCAAAGAGAGATGAACAGATAGGAGAATGGATAAGACTACATAACTACATAGTCTTTATAGAAAGCCAGATATAATGAGAACAGTTAAGTCTCGTAGACTGCGATGGGCAGGACATGAGGCACGAATGGGGAATGAAAGACGTGCATGGAAGCTTCTTGTAGAAAAAGCAGACGGTAAACACCCAGTTGGTAGACCAAGAATGAGGTGGGAGAATAACATTAACTATGATTTGAGGGAAGTAGATTGTACGGGGATGATTGGAAAACATTAGCTCAGAATAGGGATGTATGGAGAGCTTATGTCCGCGTGGCCATGAACCTACGGGTTCGATAGTGCCAGTGAGTTAGTTAATATGATGATGACGATTATGAAGACCAAACGATATTTCTGGGAACCGTTTGGGTCTTAACGTTTCCACGAAAAAAAAAAAAAACATCACCCATGAAACTTGTCCCGATCGGGGTCGAATCAGTGACCGTTGCGTAGTAGGCACCGCCAGTAGTCCGAGACCATAGTGGTGGATAGAGTTCATTAAAAAGAAAAAAAAACTATTATTAAATTTAGACATCCCATCCGAGAACATCTTTCTTACTAGGGTATACAACTAGTGCCAATGAGAGTCGAGTACATTACATCATCGGGTTTTCAAGAAAATTCGGAATTAGCTAATGATAAGAACGCGTTTCTTGGACTCAAAGTACAATTTTTTGGTTGAAATTTTACCTCAACTTCGATCGAAAATGCAGGGAATTAATACCAAAAGTCTTAGAAATTAATTTGTTTCGTTGCCCTCGGTGGTCCAGGGGTTGGTTCCTTGCCTTTGGTCCGGAGGGACGTGGGTTCAAATCCGGCCGAGGTCGATAGACTTATTAAGATGGTAAGATGGTAAAATCCTCCGGAACGACTTTAAGCCTTGAGTACAGAATCTGAATATTTTGAGGCTTGTAAGAGAAAGCTTTAGCCTAAATTAGAACCTCTGAGGAAAATGTAATATATCTTTGAGGCAATGAGCCTACCACTCTCCACTTGCTGACAGATATAGGGAAATAAGCGTAATTAATTACCTAGGTTGAGTAACTCCCGCAAGGGTTCACCTTTGACCCACATGTAGTACATAAATCAGTTATGGCTAAATGTAAGTGCCCTTTCACAACGACTGATATCTCTAGTGCAAGAGAAGGGCAGGTTTTTACAGACAAATAAATAGTCATAACCTACAATGACGTGACTATTTTAATTAAAGCGACTATAAATAAAATAAAAATTAATCAATATAGAACAAATAGAACGATACGGTCGGAATCTGGAAGACGTCACAGTATCACGTTCACATTTTATGTAAGAGTGGAGGAAGAGAGAGAGAGACCCACGATTCACATCGTTTCATTTTTACTCTTAAAACGATAGAAATCTGTACGCCCCTGCAATCTTCCTATGACAAAGCAAACTATTTGGCTTTTGTTTTCTTCAATAAAAGTTTATGTTAAGGGATGTCGTTAACTGTCTCCTCTTATCTTCGCGGAAAATTAATTTTTATGCAACACAATTTTGTCTTCAAAGTGTAACAGTACATTCTCTGCAGAGTATTAACTTTTTAAAATAAGAGTATTTTTAATATCACTTGCGATATAAAAGCACAACATGAAAACTATTTCATGAAACTGATATCAACTCTTAATAAAGTAACAAACATAGTCTATAATTGGAAGGATTAAATCTACAGTGACATAGCCATTTTCGAACACCAGTAAAATTAAATTGAAGGTACTATGTTAAATTTGGATCCAGTGGCACCTAAAATGAGAACATATTTTGTTCTCGAATTTACTACAGTATTTTATACTTACACAACAGTGAGCTATATGATCTTTATGGGAAACCGGATATATCAGTTAAATCTCGCGAATTTCGATAGACAGGACATATGACATGAATGGGGAATGAAAAACGGGCGTGGAAACTTCTAGTAGGAAAGCCGGAGGGAAAGCGCCTATAGGTAGGTCCAAGAAGATGTGGGAGAACAACATTAACCGTGATTTGAGAGTAGAAAATTATATAGGGGTTGGTTGAAAACAAAACTCAGGGTAGCGATGTATGGAGAACCTCTGGGTTCGATAGTGCCAGTGAGTTAGTTAATTTTCTGCGTTATGTTAATTAATGAAAAATAAAATAAAATAAAATATGACACGCTACGGTGCGTGTAACCCGTACAATAAGCACACCGACAGTGTTCGTGAACTTCCTCATTGATTTGATTCATTAAGAATTATAATAAGTTTATTGTTAGTACATAGACGTGCAGTGCAATACAATCAATTCAGGTATGGAATACAGTACCCATCAACCCTAATTCATCTGTGACACATTTTTTTCCGCTGCAGACTCCCACAATATTTTGCCGGTGGCGATCAGCCAGGCAGAGATGCCGCGCGAGGGACAGGGAGCCAGTCTCATCCTCGCAGAAACACAAATACTGCTGCATTTGTTTTGTGTTAAGTTGCAGGAATTGCGATATGAATTTAATTTTATTTAAAAATAAATTAATAATTTTATGTAAAATAATGGTGGCGTATACACTGGAAATAATAAGTTATGACCCTCTGAATTCAATTCTCGCTGTGGCGTCAAACGCTTGTATCAAGACGGACCATCCTTATCCCTGAAACTAAATACCGTTTACTGTTTTGTCCTGGTTGAATCGCGAGGTTCTAAATCTATGTTTATCGCACAACAAAACATATCTTAGACAAAATAAACTGTTTAGCCTGAGTTAATAATGTGGAAATATTTAAAGTATGAAAAGACAGAGGGAGAGAGAGAGAGGGAGAGAGGGAGAGAGAGAGAGAGAGGAGAGAGAGAGAGAGAGAGGGAGAGAGAGAGAGAGGGAGAAGCGAGAGGGAAAGAATATGAGAGAAATACATAGAAAACAGTGACAAGAAAAATATAGAAGTGAAAAAAAACTATAACAACAATAAGGACAAAAAAGGAGACTGATGGTACGGAGAATCGAGAAGGAAAGGATCCTTAAATTATATGAATGAGAAATGAATGGAAGAAGGCGACGTGGTATACAAAATAATATTTAGCGGAGCAATATTGAATAATCTATGCAAATTTTTGGTAAGTTACAGAAGATATAATTATTTGGTGAACTGACATAAAATAATATATTTATATAGGCGTACTCAAAATCTGTTTTGTTGAAAAAATATTTGTATTAAAACGAACTGCATATTTCAAACTGAATCCGAGAAAAAAGATAGGAGAACTTAAAACTTCAGTATTATAGATACTTAAATTTTCCTATTTTATTTATATAATACAGTGAAATATGTTATTGTATACATTTTCAATTTCATAATTTTGAAATTAATTGGTATTTTTATTTTGTAAAATACCGTAGAACTGCTAAGAATTTAAGGAGTGGAAAAGTAGTTATATTAAAATTTGTTGAACGAATACAATTCCCAATACGGAAGGAGATTGAAATATATAATTTGGGTGCGTCTATATTTTGGACTAGCTGTTGTGATTTTTAAATCAATGGCAGTTCTCTTGTACACCTTGTTGCAGACGTAATCGAAGACGAACGTGTACGCCCAATTAATTGAGGGAGGAAGGCGAGATTAGCACTACAAAGGGTTAGTCACCCTTCATACACCATTTACTGGGGAGTTTAATCGTGTGTTGATGCAAATATGACAGACCACAATCTCCTCTCATCTTATGTCATCCTGGTCTGCATCGCTCCAATTATAGCCGCATAACCTTATTCACAATCTCGCCATTCTCATGAAAGGAAGTGCAATCTTTAGATTTAGAAGAAAATAGTGTCTGAGCAGAAATGTGTGTTACTCTACTGTAAAATGTGTGTTACTCTACTGTAAAATGTGTGTTACTCTACTGTAAAATATAATATTATCAATAGCTGTTGTATCTATGTAAAACATGCATTTCGATTACATTTATAGGATCGTAGTTACCTATTTTATTCGTTAAATTTATACCAAATCAACATGTATGACGCAGTATAGCCTACTGTGTAATCATTTATTTTTATTTTAACTTGTTACAGGACTAATTGTTATAAATGTTAACTACACGGGTTGCGGTCTTGCTTAGTCTTGAAAACTATTAAAGACTATTAAATAAATTGTGCAGTGGAAGGCATTACTTATTAATGTAATTTAGAATTAGTTATTTTCCTGAATATTGATCAAATAAGTGCCAGCAGTCGCGGTTTAAAAGTATGGCTGTAATTATTCATCCTAAATGGTTGACTCATGAATAGGTTAAGATTTTACGAATTGAAATCTGGTTATATCTCCCAACAGCTCCGACAAGGATCGAGGTAAGGATAACTAGTACAATAAACCCATTAAAATTGATTGTATATGAAATTAATATTAATGGGGAAATCTTTTGAATAGACACGGCCGTAAGTCCTGAATTCTGCCAGGTAAAATTAAGCTATTATTATTTTTAAATAAAAGTGTTTATATGCCGCATTTTAACCCCACCAACAGCCAAAGGAATTCTTTATGTCTATAACATTCTAGAACACTACTTTCTTGAGAGGTGAAATTAAAGACCAGTGTCCCGGATTCACAGAGATGCGTGACACATTAAATGAAAAGTATATTCCTGGTAAATGTTTCCACCTGAAATAGCAGTTTTGCTATTACAGGCGTTGCTGTGATAGTGGCAGAAGTAGATGACTTAAAACGAAAAAAATAAAATAAAAACAAACCAAAAATAGACTATTTAAAATGTTTAATGAAACTATATCCAAAATTAAATCTATCAAATAAAATATATTCTGTTATATTCTAATTTAAATTTTACACCCTTGAAATAGAACTTTATGATTACTAAATAAGATCATGGATGATATAAATAAATGCAATAAAGGCATTGAAGGCAACAAGTTACAAAACAGTAAATAAATTAGCAAATAAAAGTTTATATATCCATATATCATATTCACACTGAATTTATTTAACTGATGGTATCATTTTGTACTTTAATAAACATTATTTTTTCTCAAAATAAAGATATTGAATATTTATTCCAAATAATTATCACATTGTAAATAAAATCGAAAATATATTCTTTAAAAATATGCAGCTAACCTCTAATTATAATCAAAATAAATAAATAAAGACAATCTACATAAATCACTGCATAAATTAGATTAAATATGAACATTATATTATTTTAAAATAACAATGGTCCTAAGCAAAACGAAAATTATGGCTCTAAAGACAAAAACCCCGTGAAATCTAATATTAGTAATCTGGACGAAGCGTCTAGTTTTAAATATTCAGGCTGTGATATTGGTTTTTAACTTAGAAGAAAATATACATAAAAAATTAATAAATTCCAGGCGGTAAGTAGAATGATTCAAAGCAATTTTAAGAATAAAGCAAGTAAAGATACAAAATAAAACTCTATACAGTTATGGCAATCCATACACTGCTGTATGGTTGTGAAAATTGAATCCATATTAAAACACAAATAAATATACGTAATTCAGTTAGCGGAGATGAGGTTCCTTAGGCAAGTCAAAGGTTGTACTGAACTGGATAAAATTAGAAATGAACAAATAGGAAATGAATTGAAAGTAGAACCGTTATACCATGAAGTAATCCTATGATAAAGACAAAAGTGGTATGAACATGTAGACAGAATGAGTGAGGAACGATATCCACTACTAGCGAAGAACTGTCAAACAAGAGGACTACGAGATTTATGGACACGTCCTAGAAAGCGATTTGAAGTCGGAACGGACAATGGCCTAATCATTGAAATAATGATGATACATATAGGTACGGGTAACTACTGTAAAGGCAGTGAAGAATAAATAAAAATAAATTTTACTTTCACATCAATTATTGATTTATACGAAAAAATGCATTAAAATAATGTTAAACATAGTGTAATAAACATATATTTTTCGCGGGTTGGAAGTTCAATAGTGCTGATATAATAAATTAATTATAGAGAATACATTTCTTGGCTTTCACAAAAAAAAATATATATGTCCTTAATCACAGCTGTCGTTTAGGAGAAACATCGTTGCTTCTACCGCAGTGGTCCTCTTTCAGTTTTCCAAGTTTTTCATCAACTCAATGGAAAAAGAAATTCGCTGCACAACTTTCCTGAAAAATCACCGAAGTGGTAACTATATCAATAATACTCAAAATAAATTAATTTTATGTCATACATTTATTTAACGGCTAAGATAATAATTAGCGTCACACCGTGAAAGGGCCGAAAATCGTTTGTTCAGGTTTGATGTTCTATTACCTTCCTGAACCTACGACACGGGACCTACAGCTTTAATTACTTTCCAAGGGAACCGACACTCAGGAATCTTACGCCCTGAATATTTCGTTCACACCGGCTGGGTTTGACCCCACAGTCGAACATGGTAACCATTAGTCCACCATACCGATGAAATTTACTTTAGATGCAGAGCCATCTAGTTTGGAATAATGAAACCACATAATCAAAAGCTAGGAGTTAGCGTCTGCTAAGTGAGCGAGTCGACGTCTTTAAGATAGAGATCATCATATACCAGAATAAAATACAAACATGACGCTATATTGTAACTGTTTAATGAAAGCGAAGTAATGTTTTTTTTATTTCCATTCTTAATTATAGATGCTCATTTTCGAGTACCTAAGTAATCTTTGGTTTCAGCCAATATATTGTATCGCTATTCTGTCTTTTACCCACGTGACTTCATCCCTTTATAACACGAAAATAAATCATGCTTATCTTATTCATAGATTTTAAGATTATGGTGTGTGTCTTGGGAACTTAAGTGTATCCATTATTCTATGTGAATGTGTGATGTGTTTTTTAATAATGCGAATATGATGTGGATGTAACATGGTGTTCAGGGACTATTTCAAGTTTCCTGACATTTTCCGTAGAGTCAAAGAAAAACCCTAAAAAATTAAACCTCACTCAGGAAGTTTAACCCAACCATGGATTAGGCCCCATTGCACCCCAAGACCACAGGCATGAACAAGATTATTCTTCGAAAATCAACAAAACTCATAACATTTACTGTGAGGTGGGAAACTTGATTCACAAGACGAGAGACGAAGAATAGAGGGATTCATGTTTTCAGTTTACATAATAGAGATTCTTGTATGGGACCGAACAATTTGGCTTGCCCAAGGAGTATGATCGAACTCCCCACCTCACCCACGAGTCTATCGGTCGATAGTTGGAAAAGTTGTGCTGTATAAAGTTGAACCGCCTCCACACGGCTTATTAAAGATTCTCATCGAGACCGGCTAATATACACTCTGTCCAGAAAACATCAACAAAGCTCACTTCCTTGCAAACACTGTTAATGGATATGAAAAAATACTCAGAGGAATGAGTATTTGAGTATTTTAAAGCGAAAATATCCATTCACTGCGATGCTGAAATACCAAAGTTCCACTCCATTCTCTGTTCAGTGTTTTGTTGCTTTCATCATTTAAAATTGTGATACACTAGAAGCTGAGTTAGATTCCCTTGAGTAGCAAACTTCTTTTTTTTTTCTTCCTCTCGTGACCTATTCCATCCAGAATTAAGAGTCCCTTCATCTTTTTTGGTCTTCCAGGTGTCCTCCTCTCATCCTCTGCTAACACATCTCTTGCTATGCGTTCAATTCAATCTGGTGTTAAGCGGGATATATGTGATTCCATTCAAGCCTTGTTTTTTTGCACCCATTCGCCCACTGCCTGAATATTCAGTTGTCATCTTATTTATTCATTTCTAATTGGATCGTTCCTTGATTTACCTTTAATATTCCTCAGAACATTCATTTAATTTGTTTCTAAATTTGATTTGTTTTAACAGCATCTGCTCTTTTTCGGAGGCATAGATCAATATTGGGCATATTACTGCTTTATATATTCTTGTTTATCTTCATTTAAGTACTTTTTTTC
This sequence comes from Diploptera punctata, assembly GCA_030220185.1. NCBI lineage: Eukaryota > Metazoa > Arthropoda > Insecta > Blattodea > Blaberidae > Diploptera > Diploptera punctata. The sequence continues at coordinate 4,040 of JASPKZ010007889.1, read as the reverse complement.
CCATATGAAATCATTCATATCCTATCGATCCACCCTCGTTGTTTTATTAGCCTGATATGTGACTTCATTATGTCACCCAAATATTTGATTACTACAGCAAACTTATAATTGATTAATCCATCTCTCCTTCATCAATGTACGGACAAGATAAGTCTGCGCGTGGAGACTTCGCAAATAAAATATGGAGCGGGAAAATTTGTCTAATGTGCCGTTTTGTGCTCAGATTACAAGGTTTGCTTATCATTTCAAACACACATCACGGAAAAGAATTTTCTGTCCTTGCCTTTCTAAGAAGGCAACTATTCTGTTGTGTCGAACCCCCTTCCCCGAAATCCTTAAACATCTTATCATATTCCAACGCAAACCAATCGGAAAGTGAAATAGCAATGTCTGTCATCAGTCAAGTTCAGTATTTACTACATAATATTGCTTAAGCTGTATTTTATATAGGAATACTTAGGTTGTGACCCTACATATCTTCCCTACTCGTCCCCTCTGTTCACTAATGTGTGTTCTAATGCACATTACGTGCTTCGGGTTCCGCGCTGGACGGATAGATGGCATTACACATCTCTTCGGCAGATCACTTTATGTAGATGATGTATTCTTCTATTGTGTACAGAGATAAGTGTATGTCTGTGTGTTTGTTTAGTGTAAAGCAATTTGAATGAGGGATGATGATAAAGACAAGAGAAAAGGTGAAACACGGTGCCGGCACGTAGCCTACTTCTATCGAAAAGCACCAAGGGAGCCGCCAGGCTTAAAGTCTCCATCTGACGGACGAATCGTTGTAAACAGCACCACATACCGTCTCAACTTATGAAATGCAGAGAGGAATGCAGGAATCTGGTTCATAGTTTAGCGAATATAAATTGTATACCACCACCTCTCCGACCTCGAGATGATTTTTTAAAATTAATTTGATTTAATTAATTTGACAATTAAAAATGTCAACCCCGCCGGGTATCGAACCCGGGCCCGCCGGTCAGGAATCAGACATGCTATTACCTGAGCGAACACGCGTGTTACGTACAATACTCGGCGCGCAGTACAGTATCTACATACATTCGAAAGCGGAGGAGGAGCAGGCGTGTAATAATAGTGTTTACTGTGTTTTGCCACACGTCTGTCTAAAATGCTCTAAATTGTCTCAATATTAATTTATCAAAATTAACTACGCAGTCTCTTCTTATTAAATATACATTTTCGTTAAAATACGTCGATACTCTTCGTGAATACGTGACAGCACCTACTGCACACAGAATCCTAGTCACTGATGCAGCCAGAGTAACAAGAGTTTTTGATACTTAAAATAGCAACGTAGCCCCGCGCCGTAGCCGAGCGGTTAAGGTAGGAAGCCTTGGCGCAGAGCTACGGGACTTGCGCTGGTTCGAGTCTCCATGGGGGAAGAAATTTTCTCATGGCATTTCGGCCAGTATGGGACCGGTGCCCACCCAGCATCGTGAGGCAATTGGGTAGCTACAATAAGTAGCGGCTCCAGGTTGAGGAACCAGCTATAACGGCTGGGGGACTCGACATGCTAACCACATGTCACCCCTACACTGGCTGTTGATCATCTACCTCTGTGATTGACACATGTGGATGTGAAGGGCCAGCAGCCGGCTGGTAAAAGGGCAACCGCTGAAAAGTGTAAAGACCCTCAATCGGAAAATAGCAACGTTCTCCTGACAGAAACAGCGAGTTGCATGATGTGATACCCAATGAAATTAATCGCCAGTTGTTTAAGATTTGTGTTGATGGTGTGAAGAATGTGAAAAAAATATGCTTTCGTGGATACTACAGTTAAAACAAAAAAGGCAGAACGTCGTGTTAGAACGACCCACAACAACCTCAGCCTGTCAGGTATTATGCTTGCAGGAGTGGAGAAAGTTGTTTTGGAGGGTCGCCGATTAGGAATGGAAGATGTCCAAAGTTGGTATTTTTCTGGGATCTGCACACACAATCCCGCATGAATACCTGATAATCTAGAAAGTGTCTTTCAGATTGGAGCCAAGATCTTTTTTATGAAAAAAACTTTGAAATGGTCACTCAAGCTCCCTACTCATCTGACCTGCTCTTAGCGATTTTTTTTTTCAACATGAAAGAATCCCTTCATGGTTGCATCTTTTTCAGTCAATCGGTTCTGTGATTTTTCAGTGTTCAAAACAGACTCCTAAATTATGTTCGCAGTATCCATGGAATCATAGCATGGGCATTCTATCTGCGGGAGATTACGTTTAGAAGTGACATCAGTTTCAAATTTTTGATGCAAATAGTTTGTGAGGAAGAAATCTTAGACCTTAAAACTTGAATGCAGCTCAAACGTTTATACGTACACGGGAATGAACTAAGAAATAATTAAATTGACTTAGCTTCGACTTTTAAAGATAATTTCATTCTAAGAATTACATTTTGGTGATGGGTTTTCTTAAGATATTTACGTATTTTTGGAATCTAGAACAACAACGCTGACTTCCGTGTTTCAACTGGCCATGATTGCCTGGTCTGATAGCCCTTACGAATCCTTAGATCCTTTTCAACACATATTGATTGCTGTGTGACTGTTGAGAGAGAGATGTACTGCCCTACTCATCAAGAAGGAATACGACCGACTAAAGGAAGCGAACACTAAAAAATGCTCCACATTATTTAATTGTATATTGAATTGTTCCTTTTAAATGTTATTTGTATAGTATATTCTGGTTTATTGTTGTTTCGCCTAAGAAAATGATCAACGTATTTCTGCCATTGAAAACAAGAGTTAAATTAAGACTAATACATTGTTAAGTTAATCCTGTTAAAGTAAAACTAATAAATCGTTACGTTAATTTTGGGGAAAAAATACATGAATTGAAATTTATTCGAAAATGAACACAATTCCGGAAAAAAAATATTCCAGACTTGGAATGCGGGAATTGTTTCGAATAAATAGTATTCGGGGAAAAGGAGAATCGGAAAAGTAACCGGGAATCGTCACTCGGATCTTACATCTAGTTTGGAAATAACATTATTGTCATCTTGAAGTATCATGTGACGCGGGGATCAAGCAATGAGCTTGTTAGATCCGAAATGAAACTCCATGACTTCCTCTATAAAACAGTGCAATGTTCTTCCAGGTCTATAAATAGTCATTGTTTTATAAAACGTTATAAGTTGTTTATTTCTTTTGTAGCAGCCCTGTATTTATCAGCACGAAAAGTAAATAATGATTACTTTAATAGACCGTAATTAGATGTAAAATACATTAAGCTGTCCCTAAACAAACGTTTGATCACAGATATATTATGTACGTACAACGTCTGTTTCATAGTATTGTGATGTTTATCAAAACTTTAGAATTTCGTGTTCGATAAATAATTCATTGAGTCACGTACCTGCTGTTGCTACTGAATCGTTCCATCGATTCCCAAATTACGTAATCACGTCATTCATAAAACTATTAACACAGATGTTAGCATGGTTCCACACTGATGGCTTATGTAATCAGATTAATAACTTATAAGACACGCACACTCTATTATATACAGACAGTAACACATTAACAAATTAAAAGTGGAGCGTGCTTATGCTCTAGTGGTAAGAACAGAAGGCCCGAATTTCATTCCCGGGCGGAGCAAGTTTTCACGATCACATTTTTTTACTTTTATTTTTCCTCACCTGTAAGACAAATGCTCTAATACACTTTAAACACATTCTGGCCATCTTAATCACCAACGTCATATTTGCCTTATTTCGTATGGAGGCGTGAGCCAATGTTGTGTAATATCTTAAATGTTCTTGCTGCCTCAGAGGTGGTCCTGACATTGAACTCATTATTCATTTGGCGAAGCCCTCCAAGTTACTGTGTGGTGAAAGAAGTATTTATGTGAACCAGAGATAAAATTCCTCTTTCCTTAAGGTCGTATCCACGTAAGAAGCGAAAGGTTTGCAATGCGATACGAACAAGCAGTTGAGAGAGAAAGTGAGAGAGAAAGAGAGAGAGAGAAAGAGAGAGAGAGAAAGAGAGATAGAGAAAGAGAGAGAGAAAGAGGAGAGAGAGA